>CACVCL010019291.1:0-108277 GCA_902729485.2 Mus minutoides | reverse complement strand
AGTTTGGGGGTTCCTACCAGGCTTCTTTGGCCAATAATTCAACTAAATGTATATAACACATCCCCAGTTCTGGAAGTTTTATTGGCGATATGTTCAGTTGGGCCTCTTTATCCCTCATTATTTGGCAATTTCATTCAGATATCCTTCATATAGGTATATATTTAGGAAGCTTCTACTGTATTAAAAAATCCTTCAAATGGCACCTAATTTTAGCCATCTTTCCCTGTATTCCTTCCTCTTCTTACTCCTCTTCCACTCTCCAATTTGATACTCCAGTTCAAGTCCCCTCACTCCTATCCCCATAACAATCTATTGTCTCCCTTTCCTAGGGAAGTCTATATGTCCTCTTAGTCCCTACTTTACATAAATGGTTAAATATTAATTCCTGTTTTCATTTTACCTTAAATCCCCTGATCTCATGTCTGCTAATGTGTTAAAAACAATCTATGGCTTATCTAGGAGAAAATCCTATAGAGATAGTGGCTGTTCTACCAGGTACTGGTGCTAACTCTGCTATCTACAAGGCTCATCCAATTTCTTTCCTGCCTACCACTAACATCTGTTTATGATTGTTATTATTAGAAAAATTTACAGATGCATTTATTTTAATTAAGTCCACTCTTACCATCTCTACATCCCCTTATCCTCTCCCCAGTGCATCTCTCTTCCACTTCAAGTTATTTTTTCTTCATTTTATAAGATACTTAACTAGATTATTGCCACCCAGATATACATGCTGTGGGATTACCCATTAGGACACAGGCAACATAACCCATAGCCATGCCTTACAGAAAGGTGACTCATGTCCAACAGCAGCCATAAACTGGTAATAGCTCTCAAGTTAGGGATGGGGGTCTCATTAGCACCTCTCCTTTCATGCTGGTTTTAACATGTGCAGGTCTTTGCAGATGATTAGAGCTTCTGTGAGGTTATGTGTACATTGGCCCTGCTATGTTCAGAACATGGTAAGACATCATTGTTCAGCACTACTCCCCATCCGTAGCTCTTCTACTCTTTCTACCCCATCTTCCACAATTGCACGGAGCCTTTGGAGGGGTTCAGCATAAATGTACTATCTGTGACTGAGCACTCTTAGCCATACACTCTTAGCATTTTCATGAAATCTATATTTGAGTAGGGATCCCTTGACTATTCACCAGGCCATAAGTTCCCAATGCTGTCTGAGGTCCGGTGATGACAAAGTATATTCCTGATAGGGACGGTTTGGGAAGCATTCCATTAGCATCCCCAAAGAAAACATGGCGAGAGAGCATTCAACATTGATTTTCAGTTTGCTTTTCAGTAAGTGGATTCTATTTTTAAAGGATTGCCCATTGTGTTCACTCAAGAAGGGTCACATTCAATAAAGAGAGAGGAACACAGGGAAGTAAGAAAGAAAAAGTTAGAGAGAACAAAAGAGGACAGGAAGAAGAGAAGGACAAACGTAAAGGAAATCTGCAGTGGAGCTACTTATTAATTGAATATGAAATAATAGAAATAAAATGTTCTCTAAAGTAACTCACAACTGAAAATCCCCTTGTGTGGATTTATTGAAGGATCTACCCTACTAGTGATGGGAAGTAAAAACCAGGCTACTATATTTTTTCATAAAATTTTAAGAAGCTTTCAAGGTTTATACATGATTTATTGATAAAAGGATCAATAAGAGAATGTTCTGGGTTTCTGGCTATCATGTCAATGATTAACAGTGTAACACTGGTTGGAGTCAATTCCAAAGACACAAAAGGAAATGCAATTTATCTGTCTAGGTTTTGTCCTCGACTTATCTTTCTTTGCTTTGCCCAGATTCTAAAAAATAATTAAATTTAATTGAGGTTGTCTTACAGCAAACATGCTCCAGCATTTAGAACAAGTATAATTATACATCATTAAAAATAGAATCTCTACTCCTCTCATGTTGAGTATGGTCTGGCACTCTGAGATACAGGATACAGGTGAGTTCTCCCATGATGTTTCTGAGACACCTTCCTCTTGGCTGGTAGTTCTCTCTCTCTCTCTCTCTCTCTCTCTCTCTCTCTCTCTCTCTCTCTCTCTCTCTCTCTGTGTGTGTGTGTGTGTGTGTGTGTGTGTGTGTGTCTGTCTGTCTCTCTCTCTGTCTCTCTCTCTCTCTCCCTCCCTCTCTCCCTCCTTCTCTGTTCACCTGACTGGCAGAAGTCTTCCTCTATTCTCTCTTCCACCCAACTATTGGCTGATCAGTTTTTATGGAGTAACAAGTCAGAGAATAAACGGGGAACACAAACTTGAGGTAGTAGATTCTTGATATAAGCACTACAATGTCATGTCTAGATTCCAACAAGACATGGAGGCAGAGGAATCAGCATTTTGAAAACTGCAGGGATAATCTTTGCACAGTGCACAAAACAGTTTGCCTACAGTGCGGGTAGTTGACTACAGGCCACAGGGAAGCCTGAGGAGGATTACTGCAAGGAGGAAGGCAATCAGCAGGGTGGGACAGCATGAGGGAGAGGCGTGAGGACGAGAAGGACCAAGAAAAACAGTGCATCAAATTGCTACAACCAAACTGATTAGCTTATACAATAAATTTTAAAATTGACTTAAAATGGCCAGTAGAATGTGCTATGAGTCTGGTGCACTTTAAATATTAGGAGAAACTCCTGCTTTGTTAATGTGTGTGTGTGTGTGTGTGTGTGTGTGTGTGTGTGTGTGTGTGTTTACAGGCTTCCAAATAAATATCCAGAGGCCAGGGAAACTCTCATATTCTGAGTGACATCTTGTATACACGAGACAAATAACAGCCTTTTGTGAACAGTTGAAGCCAAATAGCTGGAAAAGCTTGAGAAATATTCTCTTTTTATGTCACTCCAAAACCTAAAAAAAATGTGACCCATAATCGTCTCTGTTTCCAGTCAGGGAGAAATGATGGTATACTGGTTATTGCTACCACCTGGCTTGTGGTGAGGCAGAATCATGACAGTGGGAATATGTGTGAGAGAGTAGGCTGCTCACCTCAAGTAAATCAGCAAGCAGAGGCGATTTACGCAATCATTGCACTTACCCAAGGTGTTGCAGAGGACCACGCCTTCACCAGGTGAGCCTTGATGGGAGTCAGGGTGTGGAGCACCATTCCATGCACAGCCTTAGCTTCCTGTAGCTTCTCTTGTCCTCATTTACTCCTCAGACACTGCCTCCTTCCTTCTCACTAAGTCTCAAGGCTAGCACTTTCTCACCATAACATTTCAACTCCAGCAAGATATGTGTAGACAAGCCTTCTATAACCACTGTAGATAAAATAGCTGCTTATGTTTGCTTTTGCCTGTTTTGTCAAGACAAGGGCTCCATTGACCTCTATTCTTAGCATATTTTGTGGGGTTCTTAGGTTATAGGAGACACCATGGGGTATGCATGAGGCTCAATAGAAAGAGAAATGAATTGGCAGTAGAATGGGTTCATTTGTTAATTTCACTTTATATCCCTATATTCATACAAATATTAGAAACACAAATCTGAATCAAAGGTAGTAGACCCCAGAAACCAAATGAACCAAAGTCATTATCTAACATGATCCACTGAGATTCCAAAGCTTGTATCAAAGATAACTTGGACTGGATAGGATATGTAGACAGTTTGGAAAAAGTCTACACTGTGGGCATCCAGAGGTTTAATGAAGAAACAGAAGTGAGTTATTAGAGGACTGTAGATAAAGGTACAATACAGTAATCATGAAAGGAATAAGTCATAGAGAGCTTAAGGAAGGTAAAAAAATACCTACAGAAATGAGGACAACGTTATTCATCCAGTGTACAGTATTAGGTACTATACAAATAAAAGTGACATTTATTGGAATAGAGATATAACAAAGGAACAGTGTTATTCACAGAAACTTAGGAGAGAGGAGAAAATGCATGCATAAGTTGAGCTGGAGTTGCTTGTTGGCTACTGAAGCTCAGATATTCATGTGGAATTTAGCTCTTTGTATCTTGGGAGTCTCAGAAAGAGATGAGATGTAAGATTTGAATTGGTCTTCAATAATATATATGATGGTAAAAGTAATTAGAGGAAAGGGCTGAATGAGGACCAATGAATGAAGACTTGAAGGCTGAGAGATAAACCTGAAGGCAGAGGTTCATATTGGCACTCCCAGGACACACAGAGAGACATTTGCCCGAGAGGGTGGCTGACTCTGCACTTGGAAAGGAAAAAGTTTCCCATTGCACCTGCTTTAAGCAGTTGCCTGTAACAGCAGAGTTATAAAATAGAACAGTCCCCTTGGGAAAGCCATGTGCTGAATGGAAAAGTTGGAATAGAGCCATAGACTGATGCCACCATAAAGCTCTCTCTCTCTCTCTCTCTCTCTCTCTCTCTCTCTCTCTCTCTCTGTCTCTGTGTGTGTGTGTGTGTGTGTGTGTGTGTGTGCATGCGCATGAGTGCATGCACATGTGTGTCAACATGTGTGCAATTTTAGTGACTGTTAGGACTTAAAGGAAAACAACTGATATTTACTAAATGGGTGATCAACAATAAAAATATGACATTAACTTTTATAATGTAGCCTTCTAATGTGTATATATTTAATCCACATTCTTCAGAGGCTTTGAAACTATCTAACTGTGCACCTCAGCAGTGAAAGCTATAGGAGAAAAACCTTTAAATATTTTCATGATACAAACATAGGTGTGTGTGTGCATGCAAATGTGTGAACTATGTATGTGTGCACTTGAACATGTACATTATGTTTATGTGTGTGTACGTGTATGTGCATGCATTTGGAGTGAACTTGAACATGTACATCATATTTGTATATGTGTACATTTATGTGCATACATTTGGAGTGCAGAGGTCTAAGCCCTCTTATCTTTTGAGATAAAATATCTGGGGTCTTTCACTGACCCTGGGCTCTCAGGTTGGCTACTGCCTTGCTAGCAAGTTCCAGTGATCTGTGACATGTTTTCAATATGCCATACACTAGGGTCACACATTATGCTGTGCTTGGAAATAACAGCAAAAAAAAAATCACAAAATGAATAGAGATGAGTAAATTAAAGCTACTAGAATCTCACAATTAGAGACCAACCTCTTTTTATTACATTTACACTGTATTTGTGACGTGAAAAAAAAATTCTCCTGCTTTTACTAGAGTGATAAATAGAAACTAAAAAATAATTTGAAGCAACTTTATGTGGAGACATGGGCTACTAAGCTTGTATACACATAGGAGGGTAGTCGCTGTATCAAAAGTAAGGTGATGGCCTCTTGAGCTAAGATATTAAAATATATTTTGGAGCCGGTTAATCCCAGCACTCGGGAGGCAGAGGCAGGCGGATTTCTGAGTTCGAGGCCAGCCTGGTCTACAAAGTGAGTTCCAGGACAGCCAGAGCTATACAGAGAAACCCTGTCTCGAAAAACCAATATATATATATATATATATATATATATATATATATATATATATATATATATATATATATATATATATTTTGGTAGAGAAAGGAGTTCAAGATAAAAGTGATATGTGTGATTAGGAGATAGAGAAAGGGAAAGGAGGGGATGAAATGAGAGAGAGAGAGAGAGAGAGAGAGAGAGAGAGGGAGAGGCATGGAAAGAAAGACAGAAGGAAATTTTCTTAAGAACGTAATCGTGGAATCACAAGTGCTTCATTTTATTTTTCTGATGTCTAACTTCAGCAAAAGCTGCAAAGCTATTCTGACAAATGAGGAAAATACCCACTGTTTTTGTGAAACATGTGTGTATACCTTTTATATATTCATAAGATGTACAGGTGAGAGTCTAAATCTATGCTGGTCAGCATAGAGAGTACCATAGACTCTCTCAGTAATACTTTGTACTTTGAGATGGTTCTCTACATTTATTGCTATTTACTCATTTCTACATCATTATAATTTTAATGTACTTTATTCTGAGACTCTGCATAATCATATGTCTTATTTAATTTTTTCTTATATGCTTATTTTTTACACAGAGTGACAGGCACAAATAAGCAAGCCCATGAATCCACCTTGAAATAAAGGACAGACTTCTAGAGGGTGGGTAACGTCATGAAGAACACCTTGGATGGCATTTGATTCATTAAATATAGGTTAAAATAGACTTTGAACTTTCATATAACTTATTTTTGCTTACTGTTCTTACATGCTTCTGTTCCTCCACTATAACCAAATTAGCAGGCTAGTTAGTGAATAATTATGATGGGTGATAGCAATGAACTAGACAGTTCCACCAATTACAGCTGAGTAACAAGATCAAATAACATAGGGTCACCTGGATTTAATCATTGCATCTTTTAAACATGCATAGAATCATGACCTTATGTACATATATGTGCAATTAATAAACAAAATGTGTTGCAAGAGAGAATAATAATTATCCTTTTTATTGAGAAGAATCTGTGCTGTCAGTATGCATTGTATTTAGAACCACAGTCTCATCTAGTCTACATAATGAAGTGAAAGTCACAGTTAGCCTCATGTTGTGGGAGAGCAAACTTAGAGATCTTGGATTTGAATCCAGGCCTCTGTCTCTCTCAAGCACTGCCTATTATGCACAGTCACTTAGACAAGCCATGACACCCTAGAAATCTATGTGCTATTCTTTCTTTACATTTCTTTTTGAAGGAAATAGATTCTGACTTCCAAAAATCAACTTTAAAATACACATCTAAAACATATTTAAAAACAGAATTGGCTTAGAATTACGCTAGATGTTTTTCTGTTTGGTTTCTGAGTTTCCAATAACCTTTTACCTTTGAAGTTTTATTGCTTAAGTCTCTGTGGCCTCACAAAGTTGGCTCTATTTGAATACGTATAAATTATTAATGTTTCCTATTTAAAATAAACACATTTGCAGACATATAACATGCACAATTGTACCAATAGGGTTTCCTTTAAGTGCTCATTCAAGACAGACTCACTGAGAAGTGCCTGGATATTGCTGGTGTCATCCTCACAGCTCGATGCTCCATTACTGCTAAGATCCATGCAAGGTTCAGAAAGCAAGCCTCCCTCCTTTGGACAGAATCAATACTCTAAGGTGTCCTCTGAGCGAGACAGCTTTCTCCCCAGACAGATCTTTGTTCAGGCATAGACATTTTACTCAAAATGTGACAGATTTCATATTGGGGTGTTTTACTATTTGTGATTCAAATAAACATACAGAAATAGTAAGTACTGAGGAAATGTGGAATTACATGTTTTATGCCCAACCACTTAAAAATTCATATTACTCACACCAAAAATATACAGTTTTCAAGGATAATAAGAACTGTTGAAGCATGAACTTACATCCTTCAAATGTAAAAGTATGTGTATACAATGGTATTCATCAAGTTAGCTGTATGCTTTGTTTCTAATAATCTAGAATTACAGAAAAATTAAGACTATGAAGGGTTTAGTGAAACTGTAATAACTTTTTTTCTATGGTACTTTTACATGAATACTTAATTCTTGATTTTGAGAAGAGTAATGTTTGTCCTAAGATTCTGGCTGGGGAAACAGTTGATCAAATAAAGTACTGTAAGCAAGCAAGTGGATTGGAGTGTTTAGTTCCAGAACCCATAGAAAATATAGGGAGATATGGCAACTACCTGAAATCCCAGTGCCCTGAAGGATAGACAGGGTGTCTGTCTCTTTCACTTCTGTAGAAGATAAATAGCTAAATTAGCAAGAATCAATGAGCACTAAGGCTCATCTTGAGAGCCTACCTCAATAAATAAAATAGTGAGTGGCAGCTATATATGTTATATCAACTTCATGCCTCTACACATATGCACAAACATGTAGTGGCACATATATGTGCACTCACACACATATATATTATCATATATATTATGCAATTACACATATGTAACATATATACATTCAAACATACACACACATATATACATGTGTACATGCAAAAATGTCCCAGAATCTGTATGCCATCTCTTCAAAACATTAATCATTTTCTGAACTTTTCTACCACATAGGAGTCCTCATCACAGCAATGTAGAAAAAATGTAATCAATTTCTAACTCTTAATAAGAAAACTAGGATTTAATCCTAAAATATTGTTATTACATCTACCGATGTCTTACAGAGGTTTTGCTACTGATAACTTGCACGTAAACATACTTTTATTTTAAACTGGTAGTTGTCAATAATTTTCAGTAATAACGCAGAATATCGGGATGGCTGACTTACTGCCAAAGAACTTCACTGAAGGCAAGTTAAATGACCTAAGCCAAATCTAGAAGTGCTGCATGAAACATGCTAGAGTGGCCATTGCTCCACACTGATGGAAAGAACAAGTAGAATCTATGCATAGACAGACATGGTGGCAAAGAACTGCGAGGTAGAACAGGAACTGTGTTTTCAATTACTCTATTTACATCAAACACTACCCCCTCCCAGTCCTCTCCGCACAGAGACCCTCCCCACCCCCTTTTCCTTCTCCTCTGAGAAAACTATTTAGACACCAGCACCATGACCTTTGACCACATAGCCCATCTTTGACATGAGACTACTAAAGACAAAAAGAGATGGTCATTCAGGTGAGTTACTTACTTCTCAAAGACATGGGGCTACGTGATTTTCTGCAAACATACATTTCAGAATATTTCATACCATGCCATATGCCAATCAAATGCTAAAACATGGGCAGTTCAGCTGTATTCTGGCTGCTTACTGCGATAGTTCATATTAAAAGTGCCTCTTCAGTTATTGTTAGTCTTTCTTTTGAGAATGTAGTTTCTATGTAGAAAGAGATCTTGTCTTGTTACTATAACAATTATTTACAACAATTCTGGAAACTATTAGTAGTTCAGTAACTAACATTAGTACTGCCTAGAAGAAAAAGAGGGAGGGAGGAAGGAAGGATAAAAGGAAATAAGGGAGGAAAGAAAGAAGGCACAAGGGAAGGGAGGAGAGGAGGAGGGGAAGGATGAAGGAAGAGAGGAAGGAGTCAGGAGGAAAGATGAGGAGGGTAAAGAAGGAGGAGAGGAGGGAGGGCATGTGATGATCAAGCCTTGTACTAACTTTATTCACAAATCTGTAGATGGAGAAAAATGTCTTAAGAAACAAATTCTCCTCAGAGTTTGAGCCCTGTTATGTAACAATTATTTTTCTTCCAAAAGGTAAGAACAGACACCGCCTACATTTCCCCAGCTCTCATTTTCCTTCTCGCATGGGAAAATTACACATCAGAGCTCCCACACAGAGCCTTGCAAAGGAGAACAAATATGATGTACCAAGCATTCTGCTGATTGTAGGGGATTAGGTACAAAATACACAGGGGAGATAATAAATGTGTTGATGTCTATAATTTCCTGCAGTGGGGTGAAAATCCACTGTAGTCGCAAGCTGCATATTGCCGAAAAGGTCAATATAACTAAATCAGAGAATTGCATTTTGAAGAATATTCTGACTGTTCTTAACTGAAGNGGCACATGCAAAGAGATCTGAGAAATGCCAGAAAATAAGGTATGTAGTCTTCTTTGACAACAAAGGGTTTATAAATGTTAAAGGCTTTAGGGATGTCTGTACCAGCAGGATTTTATTGTTTAAAATATATGATTTTTTTTATCTTACACACATATGTCTTAGTTTCCAATAACTAAACACCCTCATTTTCTCTTTTTTTAAATGTTTTTTCTTAGATTTATTTATTTATTTGATGTATATGAGTACACTGTTGCTATCTTCAGACACACCAGAAAATGGCAGCAGATTCCATTACAGATGGTTGTGAGCCACCATGTGCTTGCTGAGAATTGAACTTAGGACCTCTGGAAGGGCAGCTAGTGCTCTTAACCACCAAGCCATCTCTCTAGTCCACATCCTCATTTTCTTAATCTAATTCATATTTTATATAAGATTTTTAAATTATTATTTATAGCTTTTTGAATAAAATTAGCTTTAAATTACTTAGCTGAAAACATGACTACATCTTTTTATAAATTTAGACTTGTTTATGCTTACTTAATATGTTGTGATAAAAATATAACACTGTTTTACATTAAAATTTCAATTGCTTGCTTCATATATGTGATATGTGATGATATCACTTGAAAGAAAAATGACTAACCCTTGGTGACATTTATCCAAGAGTGAGCCTAACTTATTCAGAAAAAAACTTGGTCTTTTCTATGTTAATCAAATTGTAGTCCAATGTACAGCATGTCTACTCTCAGAGAAATCAATCTAATCAGAGAGTTTAAGATCTAAGGTCTAGAAGAGGCAGTCCTGAACAAATTCCACCCTCTGAACATGTTAAACAATACAGCAAATATGGTAATGAAAAGAAATGAGGAAGTGTGGTGGTTTGAATATGCTTGACTCATGGGAAGTGGCCCTGCTAGGAGGTGTGACCAAATTGCCTTGTTGGAGGAAGTGTACCACTGTGGAGGTGGGGCTCCGAGGTCTCATATATATGCTGAAGTCTAGCCAATGTGATTCAAACCCTCCTCCTGACTGCCTGTGGAAGACAGTCTCCTCCTGGTTGTCTTTAGATTAAGATGAAGAACTTTCTGCACTTCTAGTACTGTATCTGCCTAGACATTGCCGTGCTTCCTACCATGATAATAATGGACTGTAGACTCTGAAACTGTAAGCCAGCCCCAATTAACTGTTGTCTTTTCTAATAGTTACCTTGGTCATGTTGTCTCTTCATAGCAATAAAACCCTAACTAAGACACCTATGTCTTATTCAATGTTCTTCAGGAGTTTCATAAGAAAGAATATTGTTTCTTTGACCTCACTGACTGAGAACAGCACATAAAATTACAGTCAGGTATTGTCAGTCTAGGCCCACAAGTTTCTCCCACGTACTTTGGAGAATGAACATTCGTCTTAATGCCTTGCTGCTCCTAGTAAATGGTCTTAGACCTGATCAAACATCTCACACACAAAGACATTATACTGAGTCAGAGGCATGAAAGAGTCACAAAGGAAAATAGGGATCATGGCCCACTCCAAAAGGACCATAAGGCTGTTTACAATGTTTTCCTAAAGATACTTGTCAGGGATTCTCGCAGGCATTGCAAATTAATGGTAGAGAGGAAGCCTCCAAAAACAATAAGAATGGGAACCACAGAGAAGCCTTTTGAGCAGGCCTGGCTTAATTAGAAACAAGTGCCTTCCACAGGCATCATCTCTGGGAAAATAGGACAGAACCATCATCACTATTTCTCTTCTGTTCTCTAAGTTTTGTTAAATTTCAAACTGTGACTCCAACAGTTTAGGATATTTTTGACATGAATAAGCCAGGTCCATAGTGTCTTAAATCTTGTCATACTTACAGCTGCCGTAGCCCACTTATTACAGTGGAAGAGACACCTTGAAAGCCCCCAGGCTCAGTCAGAGATGGAGCTTTCATTAGTTCTGTCTAGGCACCTGTTTTTAGAGGCTGATCCTTCATGAAGAAGTCCAGCTACCTGAGACTGGGGGAAGTTGTGGCCAAACAAAGATGCATGAGATGCCTATGGTCTCTGGCCAAAAGCCAGCACCAGCTGCTGTACGTGTGAGAGAGAAAAGCTCAGATGACTCTAGTATCCATATGTAAGGTTACTTCCAAAACTCTATTCTTCCCAGCTGGGGACCCAGCTGTTGTACAACACAAATACTTCTCTCAATAGCCCTTGGTCAGCTCCAAGTCAGATTAAAGTATTCATTCTGTTTCACTGTTTAGAGAAAACACAGAGGATTTCCCAAAGAAGCCAGCTCCCACTTAAACAGTTTGTGACTTTCCATCAAGTCCAATGCCTCCTCTATTACTGACAGTTATCATTTTCAAACAACCCAATTTTAATATTACTATTTCTAGTAACATTTATTACTAATTTATAATGTTGTATCACCAGGTTATTTATTACTAAAGTTCCCTTGTTTCATGTGTATAGGTGACGTATAACAAATACCTGATTCAGGAGAACTCCCAGTATATAAAAATTGTAATTCTCCAAGCCCAGCTCTGAGTTCAGTCCCCAAGGAATGCTTAGTGACTATAAATATAGGACACAGAGGACAGCTACAATAAATGACCTCCATTTCTTGTCACTTGTTTCAATGCCTCCACATTCAGTCCTTTTCCCCAGAGGAAACAATTCCTTTACTAAAAATATAACCTCGTTTCCACAAGATCTATGTGACTCTACAAAATATTTGGCAGGATTGAAAATGTCCCGTAGCACTAGTCACAAATCCATTTGTCGGCGATGTCACGGGAAGACAAGACAATGTGAACCCTGATAAACTTATTGCATTCTCTTTTACTGACCATGGTTAAAGACAATGTGTATCCACTCAAAGCAAGATTGTGCTCCTCTTATACTAAAGCAAGATATCTGAAGTTTTTGCTTATGTCTTTACTAACTACATATTTGTTCGGATGATGTTGATGTTGCTCATTTTTAACTAGAGTTAATAAAGCATTCATGCATTTTTGAAAACTCATACTGTCTAGACAGGAGAAACTGACAGAACAGCTGAGACTCTCTTTGGGAAAGTACAGCTATAGGTCAAAATGATAACAAATTGCTGTGCAACGAGAAGAGAGTGAAGAATGGCCAAACAGGTGACCAGCGATAAAACAGAAGTAAGGGAAGTCTAGCTGCACAAGAGGAGCGTGGGACTCCACTGGAGCCATGACATGGCTCCACAGTGATGTAAAAGGAAAAATGGAGCATCTGGGAAATATTTCATGGCATGGAGGAGAAGGGGTTCAGTCAGAAAAGGTATTTTGAGATTCATGTCATTTCATTCTCAGCAAAACTGATACCGTGGCCTAGGTATATCTTGTTATGTTTATCATACATATATTTTCATGACTTTTAAGTCATGAGTTTTGGGAGAAGTCATTGTTTAACTGCTTTAGTAATGCTCAAGTTTACCTGTAAATGTAGAATAAAAATGTATTTTACATCTAGACATGAGTTTGATTTATGTTAAATAAAACATATAATCTGAATTGTTTTGAAATTAAACAGTGAAAATAATCAAGATATTTCTTCCATGTAGCCAATTTAAAACTTTATATTAAACTCTTGACTTTCTAGGGGAAAGTGAGGTACCCAGTTTTTATGAGCCACTTAGAATTCCTGGAAATTTATCAAATAGCAAATTAGATTTATAGGAATAATGTAACACAAATTCATTAAGTGGCAACTAGAGATCATAAACCAGGATTCCCTCCAGTAACTTGTTAAAAATACCACGAGCCTATCACCTTTAATGTCATCTTTTCTTATCAGATGCACATTGATTTTGTCAACAAGTATATCAAGGACTGATGAAGCAGTGCATGGAAATAAACAGACATTAGTTATGTTATCTCATTCCAGTCAGAATAGCTAAGACCAAAACCAAGTGCTTGTGTGAGTAAGACCAAATGAACACTTGACTCACTAATGATTGAAGTGAAAACCCACACAGGCATTAAGGAAATCGGTGTGGAGATTCCTCAGAAAACTAAAAATAGATCTATCACGTGATTCAGGTATACTACATATGGTCACATACTGAAAGAGTATATATATCTTACTACAGAGATACTTTCTCACCCAGGTTCGTTATTTCTCCATCCACAAAATCCAGGAAATGGAAACAGCCTAGATTCCCATCAACTAATGAATGGATAATGAAAATTGAATGTTATAAATAACGGAATGTTATTCATGTTTGGAAATTTTCAATTATAAATTTCTCAAGCAATTGCATGGAGCTGGAAACAATTATGAGTGAAGCAGCCAAGATCCACACAGACATTTGTGGATATTTGCTTTGAATCTTAGGATATGTGTGCTTCGTCTGAAATACACACAAAGATCAGAAAAATCAGTATGGGTCTACAGGGAGTGTGGGCTTTCGGGGATGAGAGCTAGAAAGGCAAAAGGAGAAAAATGCAAAAGAAAGGGTTAAATGTGGTGAGAGAGGGGGATTGCGGAATACAGAAGGGAAGATGGAGAAGGGAAACATCATTAAAGACCTTCTGAAAAAGTCTCATGGAAAACTGCTGTAGAATTTTATAAAATAGAAAATAATGCATATATTAAACAAGGAGTTTAAATGGAGCAATAATAATCATACTAGATACTACAGACTAGCAAACAAAAAGGCCAGGAATGGGTTACTTCTGTTGGAGTTGTTGGCCAATAATGTCATGTAGACTCCAATTATTATAGCCTATTGCCATTTATCTTGGTTATCCTCCAGAATGTCATGTTAAGGCTCTTTTTTTTCCCCTGAAGATACTACATACTTGAGTCATAAAACACTAAAAGCTAAAGCTATCATTGACTTGGGAACCTCCTTCCTATTTAGCCAGCTCTCATAGTGCTGGAATGTGGTACGCAGGACACCAAAGCAGTTCTCAGTCTTACCAGCTGTGACCTGCTAAGCTATGTCTTCTGGTGCAACAGAGACACGAATATCATGGGGGTACCACCAACCACTTTCCATATGGATTGATGACCACTTCACATGATAGACACATACCTGGAAAACTTACAAAGCCAAGAATCTAGGACTAGATGGGTCATATGTCCTACGGTGGAATATATTACTACTCTACTAAAGGGATTATAATTAAGGTGACTCCTAAAGGAGCCTTCTAGTACAGAGTTAAATACATTTGTCCAGGCTCATCAGAGAAATGCCTTTGCACAGTGGATCATGATTGACACAGAGACTCCCAATTGGTCAAGGTTTAGAGAATACATGATGGATAAATGTTAAGCCCTAAGTGGGAAATCTAGATCACCACCTTTCCTTCCAGTGCTCAGGGAACATTGTGGAAGACAGGACAATTTTAAGAGCCAGACTGGCAGTTGACTACAATGGAACAATTTTTAGGACAGAATAAAGCAGCTGCACATATGAACCCACAGCTCTTGTAACAGCATACACACCACCTGTGTTAAGGGCAAGCCAGAAAATATTCCAGCAGGAGGACAGGAAGCAGCCATTAAGTACCATCTCCAGCTGAGGAGCTACTGGTAATTGATAGTGGCCATAAGAGAAAAGGTTAGTTTCCTTAAAGGGTATGTCCCTTGGTGGGTAAGACATGCTCCAGGGAATGACCACACATCTAACAGTATATAGACAGAACTAATTAAAATCAATGGGTTAAGAAAAAAAAAATTAAGGATACAAAGTTTGGTTGGTATGGAATAGGTTATACCTGAGAGGAATTGGGAAAGGAGAGCAAATGTGATAAAAATTACAATTTTCAAAGAACAAAACTATTTTACAAGTACCAAGCTAAAACTAATGGTTGAAAGCAAAGAGAAAACAGATTTGAGCTCAAATAAAGCTTCCACAATGTTCCCTGAGCACTGGATTGTCTGATCATCAGCATAGTTCCAATCAAGAAAGCAGCAACCATGAGTGATAAAACACCTTCCTCCTTCAAACACTGACCTTTGATGCAAATGTTTCCGAGGTGTTACGTACTGAGTGGTGGGTGGCCTAGGATGAATGCTAGATTTCATTTTACTCTGCACATTTCTCCTGTAACATCAAGGGGTGTGGTTATATTGGTAAAAGTGGGAAACAGGAGCTCACATGTGAGGAAATTCACTGAAAGAGGAAGACGAACCTGCATAGCTCTCTAGCCCTTAAATGCTGCCATTGCTATGAACTTTCCTCTTAGCACTGCTTTCATTGTGTCCCATAAGTTTGGGTATGATGTGTCAATATTTTCATTAAACTCTAGGAAGCTTTTAACTTCTTTCTTTATTTCTTCCCTGACCATGTTGTCATTGAGTAGAGAACTGTGCAATTTCCACATGGATGTGGACTTTCTGTAGTTTTTGCTGTTATTGAAGACCAGCCTTAGGCCATGGTGATCTGATAGGACCAGCAGTCTCAATTAATCTGGACCCCTGAGATCTCTCAAACACGGGACCACCAAACAGACAGCATACACCAACTGATATGAGGCCCGAACACACATACAATAGAGGACTTCCAGGTCTGTGTTCATTCAGAAATGATGCACCTAACGCTCAAGAGACTGGAGGCCCCAGAGAAATTAGAGGTCAGGTGGATGGGGGGCTGGAGGCATCCACGAGGAGACAGGGGTGGGGTGTGGAGGAGGTTTGGGATGTGGAGCACTCAGAGGGTGGATGGGGTTTGGGAATGGAAAATGGAGTGTAAAAACTAAATTAATTTTTTAAAAAAAGAATGCTGCCTTTGGGAGTTCAGAGCAGAACCTTTAAACAATGTTAGCAGCACATTACACCAACATGTGAGGCTTAAAATGACTCATCTTGAGGAATTTTTAAGATTTTCTTATCCAATTCTCTGAATTTATAAGATAAACTAAGTTTAAAGAAACTAACATATTGATCTAAAGCCACCATTTCAGTAGTTAATAACAAAAGGAAAAAATTCTATCTCAAGTTTCAGATTCAACGGACACACAGATTCTAAAACAAAATTAAGTTCATCTAATGCTCCCAATAGTACACTTTAAGTGACATTTAAAAGTCTGGGTTCCAAAGGTCAAAAGAAATTATACTTTACCACAAGATAATTGTATAGATATTTTTATCTTTTAGAGCTTTGAAAATACAAGGATCCTTTATTTTTCCAGTTATGAATCACACACAGGTGGTTAAGATATGGAAATCTTACAAATATGTTTAAAGTCAGGATTTAATTATCTGCGTGCTTATGAGCCACCCTCACATTAACTACATTCACACCCACACTAACTAATCTTATATAATTGTCTTGCTTGAATTTTGTTACAATGGAAGATAATTTTAATTCTTTTTTCCTCCTGTAAATGACTGAACTTATTATGGTATTCCCATGCTTATGGAATGCTTTGATTTTTAAGACTATAATAAAATTAATATTCAATGTCCTAGTAAATATCTCTGTACTGGCTAGTTTTGTGTCAACTTGACACAGCTGGAATTATCACAAAGAAAGGAGCTTCAGTTGAGGAAATGACTCCATGAGATCCAACTGTAAGGCATTTTTCTCAATTAGTGATCAAGGGGGAAAGGTCCCTTGTGGGTGGGACCATCTCTGGGCTGGTAGTTTTGGGTTCTATAAGAGAGCAGGCTGAGCAAGCCAGAGGAAGCAAGCAAGTAAAGAACATCCCTCCATGGCTTCTGCATCAGCTCCTGCTTTATGACCTGCTTGAGTTCCAGTCCTGACTTCCTTTGGTGATGAACAGTAGTATGGAAGTATAAGCTGAATAAACTCTTTCCTCCCCAACTTGCTTCTTGGTCATGCTGTTGTGCAGGAATAGAGACCCTGACTAAGACAATCTCCATCCCACTGTTTGTTCAAAATTAACTGTTAGTCCTTATCGGAGATAAAATTAAAAGCTGCACCTGTGGTATGATTTCAAACCGCTAAAAGATCAACACAATTCATGGCTTGATTTATGGAAAGCTTGATAGCAAGACCTTCTCTTACCCAATTGTCTTTCCTTCAAGTGTTGTATAACAATCATAGTTTCAGGGCAACAAGGCCTGTGATCCAAAGCTTGTTAAAGAAAAATAAAAATCAAAACTATATGAAAAGATGATTTTGGAAACCGAATCATCCATTTTCATTTTCATCTTAAGAGGATAAAATTCACTATCATTAGAGACACACAAGTATATACGCTATTAGGTATTACAAAGGACACTGCTGTAAAAGTGTTCCTATACCCACGTCTCCTGCAGAGCCTATGATAAATGACTAGGTGTCCTCAGCCAGTTCTACATGAATAGGAATGTGAGTGTTGGCTGCTTTAATGTCAATGTAATACCTGGCACTAAGAGATGGGCTTGCCATATGTTTCCCTTCCCTCCCACCTTCCTGTGCACGTATTTGAATGATGTGTAAAGTTTCTGGATCTCGTTCAACCTGAGTCCAGCTGGAGCTCTTCAAACTGTTTGTAACTGATAAGAACATCATGTGTATGAACATCCCTTTATAAGACATGATAATGATGGAGGTTCTGGAAGACTTTATACAACAAGGTTTTCTGTGGCTTGGCTTTTCAAACTCCAGCCCCTGTCCTCGGCTAGTTGAAACTGGTCTTTCAGATATGGTTAATTCTAGAGGAATCTTACAAACATTAACAATATTATTTACCCATGATAATCAATCTCATTAGAAGTCCTGATGATGCCAGATGCATCAGTCCAACTTATTCACTGCAAGGAAGATGCACACAAGAGTGCCGTTGAAACCTTTACAATGCATAAGAAACATACTAGCTAGTTGCTCCTGTAATGAGGGGAATGGGTATACATTTCACATGTGGGTTGAGGACATCAGCTTATGGGCCAGAGCTAGGTCTTATACATTTTACCACATCCTTAGCAGTCAGGAACCTAAAGAGGTTTCTCTGTGTGCTTAAGATTACAAAGGAAACATGTATGTAGTAGCTCCTATGAGAACACTCAAGGTAACCTATTTTTTTAGTCCAGACACATAAAAAAGGGTGAAGAGAATAAACTACAAAGGCTAATTTGGATATATTTGCAATCCTTATGACAACTAATAACTGTCCACTTATTTCATTAAGAAAGCTACATTTCCACAAAGAAATATAGCATGAAAGTCCATTGTAAAAGAAAATAATCCATTCAACTCAATGTGCTAAACCTAGTCATTTATACAAATCCAACTGAATATTCACAGGCATATTATTAATCAACATGGAAAATACTGACTGAGTGGCAAAGCCTACAGAGGGGCAGTGATTGGGTGTGTAAGGATAGTCAGAAGGAATGAAAATCTTGACACCATTTCTTGCCATTAGAAACATTCTCCAAATTGATAGGATCCTATATTCACTTAATGAATCCTCATTTTGCCTCTGTCCACACTACTGCCACTGCTTCTAGGCCTAAGTAAACAGCAGAGTATATATGAAAAGAAAATGAGTTCTAGAAGTTTTATCCTTATTCTCCAGCTATATTCTCTTCAGTTGTATTTATAAATCAATGTCTGTCTCCCCCCTGTAAGATTACAGCCAGTGATTGGGCAGTGGAAGAAAAAGGTGAAGCTGAAAGTTTTAGAGAGGGAGAGGAGGAGGAGGAGGAGGAAGAAGAAGAGGAAGAGGTTGAAGATGGAGCCACCCCTCGTGGCCTGGAGGAGCTGCAAGTAGCTAGGATTTCATAGCAGGGAAGTGTAGTGTAGATTTGTCCAATCTAAGCATGCAGCTTGTAATTATATTATTGAGTTGTGAGTTCTTTGCATGGGCATTTTGGTGTTTGGAGACTTACCGTTTTAAATCTGGCTGGTATAAGTCTCTAGTGTTTTCATTTCATGGGGCTAAGGGGAGCTGAATGAGCAGTAGCTGGTGTTCTGCAGGCCAGCCACAGGGGGTGAGAAATGCTCCAGGCATTTCAGGTTAAACTGGTTTGGTTAGCTTAGCAAGCTAATCTTATGATCCAAGGCAAGTCAGGCTAGCCTTGAGGGGTGGGTAAAACCTCTGAAGCAGGTGCTTAGCTGGGGTCAGTGTGGCTTCTTTTTAAAACTACAAGCTACAGATTTTAAAACTATCTGCTACAATGACATGATGTAGATTGTCTTAAAAGAGCCTCACAGAGGTGGTACCTCCAACCAACAGCAGACAAGCTACTGAAGCCCTTAATTCAGCAACCAGCTACCAAAATCACAAATTGAAAAACCCATCTTTCACTTGAAGTTGTGGGAATTAATGATTATTGAAATGCATATTGTTAGAGATCAGATTCTGAAGCCCTGACATTAATTAACAGGAAAGGTTGAGTTTTGCTATCAATAATGCAAATTCCAAACAGCAAATTAGGCTGTAGCTGTCATAAATTCAATGTCTTAGTAACAATACATTTCACAGAAGTTAATAAGGTAGATCTAATGATCTTAGAGGAGTTCAAAAGGAAGGAGGCGTGGTGAACACAGTGTCAAACCAGAGTGATGTCTGGTCAACCACAAGGACCCAGGGCAGGGAATGCCTCCCCCCCCCCCGTTCCTGCATAGTAGTGTTGACATTTAAGAACATAAATGTGAAAATGTCATATCTTTCTGTTTTTCAAGAAAAGCTGTGAATTTGGATATTTTATAATTTCTTTATAATTCCTTTACAATTTCTTATTCTGCAATAACTAAAACATTCCATGAAATAACAATGAATGGCATCAGCAAACATCAGTTGCTGACCTAAATTATCCTTGTTTGACGCACATTCAAGCTGTAAATTTGGCCCACATTTTCTATTAGTATGATTAATAAACTTGAAATATTTCAGAAGATCCTAAAATTCATATTGTTGGTTTGGAAATAAAAGACAAGTTTGATGTGACTAGACCTCCAAAGACATATTTCTCAGAGGCTAAACCCCATGGAAACTGACTTAAAGTAATTCAAAGCCAGAGTCCAAATAACTAAAAAGCACAGCTAGCTGAGTGAAAGCAGACTGCCTATGGCGGTATATACTCAGAAACATCCACTCAATAATTGCTGATTTATTGCACACTAAAGGACAATATTTTATTTAATGGAATGTTGCTATTTAAATGAACAGATCACTAAGGATTTGGACAAAACTTCCTTTACATTTTCCTAACATACAAAAGTTACTGTACACATACAGGATCCCTTTTTTATCAATCAAATTAGGGTCTGCATCTATTTGATTCATTACTAGAAAGTATTACTGGCATTCTTAACCTAAAGGCTGTTCCTTTAGTAAACTATAAAACATAAATAACTGACCACAGACATCCGCTTGACCTTGTTGGTGGTAGTTTTATTTTGTTTTTATTCTTATTTTTACTTTTTTGGGGGAAGGGGGGGTCAATGAATGATGGAAATGAAATGGCTGGAAAGTCATGTGATGGGGTGCATGATGAAAGTTCTAGAGAATAAAAAGTGTTATGTTGAAGAATGAATGAATGAATGAATGAATGGGGCTGGAGAGAGAGCTCATCAGTTAGGAGCACTTGCTGTTCTTCCAGGGTACCTGAGTTTGATTCTAGCTTCCAAATCAGATGGCTTCCCACCACCTGTAACTCCAGATCCAGGGATCCCACACCCTTTTGTGCCCTATGGGCACTCTTATACTCCTGGCAAACACATAAACATAAATACAAATTTCAAGAATGGGAAGGAGAAGGAAGTGGGAAAAAGAAGGAATAGTTTCAAAAGTAAAAGTAATAAAAACAGCAATAAATCACCGGGGCTGGTCTCATGGCTCAGCAGGAAAAGCATTTGCTACCAAGCTTCCTACCTGAATCCTAGCCTCGGGACCCACGTGGTAGAAGGGAAGAACTGAGGTTAGACTGTCCTCCCACCCGTGTGTGTGTGCTTCAGTGGCATGAACACACCACACATGCCCACACACCAAATGTAAAATGTCCAAACTCAACACCCACAGAAAAGACTCAACTTTTTGTACCAATTAATACGAATTCCCCAAACCAACTGTGACTGTCAAATGGCTACTGAAAAATATTTTACTAAGTGAAATGGAAGACTTCGGCAGGACATTAAAAACATGGGAAACAAAAATCAGAGAATTCAGAATTTCTCACGTTAGTGAGAAACAGATGAAATTAAGAACTGGAAAGGAATTCATGCTAACATTATTTCATAGTAATTTTAATTTTTAAATAATCATTGAAAACGTAAGTTGTGATGGCAGTCTTATAGTAGCATAAGCTTTATCTAATGTAGAACTGAGATCAGTCAGCGACTACTGCCAAGTTTCATAGTCTATAGTCTTATGATTTATTTAGGATTTCTATGTTGTGAAGAGACACCATGACCACTACATCTCTTATAAGACATGCACAACATTTAATTGGGGCTGGCTTACAGGTTCAGAGGTTCAGTCTATTAATATCACGGCGGGAAGCACGGCAGTGCAGACATGGTGCTGGAGAAGGCGCCAAGAGTACATCTAGATCTGCAGAAATGAACTGAGTTACACAGAGACCTCAAAGCACCAGTGATATATTTCCTCCAAAACCACACCCATTCCAGCAAAGCTATACCACCTAATAATGCCATCCCCTGTGGACCTAAAGAGGGCCACTTTACTCAAGCCACCACACTTACGTTTGCTTATCACCTACCGACAGCAACCATTTCTAAATACTTGAAATGCTATTACATATAGTTTTTCAGGCTTTATGTAATATCTTATCCTTTCAATTTTATCTTCCTGCTATTGTTTTAGAAAGTTTGACTAAATTCTGGCCAACCAAGATGCCCTTACAGGTCGGGTGTGTGTATGTTTGTGTATGCATTGCAAGCACACACACGTGCATGTGTAATGCTAGACAGTCTCTGTGGCAATTTTTTCCATATATTCTATTTGTGTCTAGTTCACTATATTACCCTTGCCTCTACCCAAAGATATAATCTTATCATTACTCTAATGGTAGGGGTGCCTAAAAATTCTGTCAATCAACACTATTTTAGGATTATATATCATTTGTTAGAATTTAGTCAACACTCACAAGTCATCCTTAGTTCCTTCTGGCTGTAACAACATACCATGAAGCAGGTGCTTCTAAAAGGAATGTATTTTTCTGGTGCCCGGAAGATGCAGTGTTGATGAGGTATGTGGCACTCAGCATTGGCTTCTTGTCCTCTCACGGTGGGACTGGTGAATGAATCCTCTGGACCTACAGCACACACTGACTTCATTTGTCAACACACAGCCTACCTGCAAGCCTGAACGTTGGAATTTCAAGATATAAGTTGGGGTTGGGGTTGGGGTTGGGAGTGGAAATAAACACACTCAGGCCATAGTTATAGTCTATCAACGTGCCTCTTTAGAAAATAAATAAATAAATAAATAAATAAATAAATAAATAAATAAATGAATAAATAACTCAAGTTTAGTATTTGTTTCCAGAAACCAACTCCTTGGAATTAGCTACAACGAATGTATGAAGAAGGTTTTGTGAATTTTAAATAGCAATTATAATTTTAAAATGCCTTTTCAGACATAATGAAGTTGTTTGGAGGTAAAACTGATGGCCCCTTACTGACGTTTACCCAACAAATTTGTTTCAGAGGTGCATATAGCTGAGGCTAGCCTTGAACTGCTAATACTCTTGCCTTCAAATTACAGGGATGTATGGCTACACCTGGCAAGGTTGTTTCTTACTAAAATAATCATTGTCCTGACTACAAAAATATTTTTCCTGAGAGAACTGGAAAGTTATGGAGAAAATTTTCTAAAAGTTTACTCCCTCAGACCGACTTAATTATAAATGAAGTTAAGATAAAATTAAAGGCAAGCTCTAATTTTGAATGCGTTGATATCAAAGTCCTTGCCATCTGATGTCACCTAGGGAGGACTAGATAAAAAACAGAGACCAGAATAAAACTTGGGAGGTATGTCAGCTGGGTGGGGGTTAGGGGAAGGTGCACTGGGGGGGGGGGCGGGGGGGGGCGACACAACTTTAAAAGAATTGTCAACAGAGGAAAGCCAGGGATGTGTCCAATCAAGGCAATCTAGGCTTATTTATGAAGTAATCATCAGAGCCACAAAGTGTGTGACATGCCGAATAAAACACGACACAGAAGCTTATATCTACCTACGTTGGTAAGCAAGGTCAGAGAACACCAAGTTAGACTGGACAAAGGGTTCTATGCCTCCTAAGAACGAACTGTAAAAACTAAACAATAGTGAATTAGCTTTTTACAAAAGAAATGGACATCAACACTAGCCATTTTTGAGCATTATAAAGAATTAGGAAGAAAAAACAAATCTACTCACAATTTTATAAAACTTCAAGTAAGAAATGTGTGAAGAACTACATAAAGAACTAAATTTGCTGATATAAAATATGTGGGCTGGAGAGGGCTCAGTGATGAAGAGCACTGGTTGCTCTTCCAGAACACCTAGTTTGATTCCCAGAACCCAACCTGTAGCTCTACCAGGGTTCTGCTGCCCTCTCCTGGCCTCTCCAGGCACTGCACCCACAAGGTACATTGGCATTCAGGAAAACACCAATACAGAAAAACCAAACGTAAAATATATAAACAAGTGATATGTTAGACCTCAAGCTAAAGAAACTGGTAATTAACTCACATCCATTCAACTTATATTAAATGCCTATCTCTGACTCTAGACTCTTAAGTGGATCGGCAAAGAGCAGAGCCAGGTCAATAAGGGTAGCCTCACTTTGTCCCTAGCATGATACACTTACACATGCCCTAAACATTCACTGGGATGGATTATAATGCTGCCATTATAGCCTAGTCATATTTTCCATTTTTCATTCCTCCTAAAATAAAGATCAAACATTTCATTTAAAAGCCTTCATGTAGCTTGTGCAAAACAGCCCTGTTTTAAGAATGCTCTAAAACTCTCTTGTTATTAACAATTTAAAAGAATATGAAACTCATATTCAATATATTTAATTTTATGTGTATGAGTACTTTGTATGCCTGTGTCTATGCACCATGTGTGTGCCTGGTGCCTCAGAGGTCAGAAGAGGGCACTGGATCAGGACATAGAGGACTGTAAGCCACATATAAATTAAGGGCTGGGATCAAAGCCAGACTCTGTGGAAAAGCAAGAAATG
The DNA here is from genome assembly GCA_902729485.2 of Mus minutoides. Taxonomy (NCBI): domain Eukaryota; kingdom Metazoa; phylum Chordata; class Mammalia; order Rodentia; family Muridae; genus Mus; species Mus minutoides. The sequence goes on along the minus strand of CACVCL010019291.1, from coordinate 83,763 downwards.
TCTCTCTAGTAGCCCACTGTATTGCCTTTTAAATGACACAAAATAGCAAGCTATTAAAGATAGTCCAATACTGTTATTAGCAATATACAAATATAGTTTTTTCTTTTTAAACATATATTTAGAGAGACAGACACATATGAAGTGTGGGGGGAGCGAATGTGTGGAGGTCACCATCTTTACATCTAAAACTAAATCTTTCAGTAAAGAAATTGACCAGAATGCAAGGTTTAATGACAGGTCAACATAAGAAATCTGGTTTTTCAAAAACCAATGTGTTTAATTGACAGTTACACAATCTTTAAATGATTTTATTGTTCCTCTGGTGAAAGTTAAAGATCGTCAAGGTCCCGGATCAAGTTCCTTCTCCTGGCTGGCCAACAGCTGTGCTCCGTCTTCTTTTGGTTTATTTAGTAGAAAGTGAACTATCTGCCGGAGAACATCATCATCAAAGCCTTTCACGTCATTATCTTCTACTGTCTCATAAAGAGGCTTACTCTGTGTCCCCCAACATATATTTTTACGGGGGTTATTTTGATCAGCTTGGACAGTCAGTGCCAACGTATTTAACTGGTAGCCAAAAAAAGAAAAGTATTTTCCGTCTGTGATCACACCCTGGGAGACAAAAGGCCGGGTAACATCTGCTTCACTCCAGAACCCTGTAGAAAAAAACAAGGTTGGGATTGTACACACTGATAAATTTTATCCAAACAGAATACTCTGGAGGGCAGGAAGACCTCTGACCCACCAAATCCCTGACTCCCAACTTCCCTGGTTTCTCCACGAACTCTATTCTATTGCTGTATCAGTGTTTCCTCGCGTCTAGAGTCCCCAGACTTAGGATCCACCCTCTTCTACAAACTGAATCTTCAGTAGCTTCTAGCATTCACTTAGTTTTGAGAAGCTTTGCCTACAGGAAGCAGTCTGCTACTGGTATTAACTTAATGACTTAGAGTATGCTCAAAAAATGTCCACACTAGCACCACGTAAAATCCAATATTCATTATGACCATTTATTTCACTAAATACAGATAGATACATATACACAAGCTCTCAAAATCATAAGGAAAAGTCTAGCTTTCTATGCTTTTAACATCCAGCGTCATTTGAAGGCGTTAGGAGGTTTTAAAGAATTGCCATCATTGCCTCTGGTGTCTCAGGTCATAAGGTCACAGGATACCTTAATACCTTATCTACTCAAGTTCTCTGGCTGATTTTTGTTCTAGTCTGGCTGGTTAAATACTCTTAAATACCACCAAGGCCAGGAATCCACTTAACTTCTCCACATGTATATTTATACTAAATCATTAGTGGAGAGATCTAACACGTTACTTCTCAAAGGCACTAGGTAACGGTTTGTCATTTATGAGCACACAGTGCCACTGGAAGTGCCGTGTACCCTTCCTGACCCTACCCATTGCCACCTTCCACTCCTATTAAAGAAATGTAAGCCAGCAAGAAAAGCAGAAAGTTGAAATATATATCTGCCAATGAAAAGGAGGACTCCACTATGAACAATCTATATTAAAATTCCTCCTGGGTTATTATACAGGATTAATCTAGTTCATATTTTGTAATTTTAGGCTCTGAAAGAACAGGAAGATGAAGATTATAGCCCTTTAACAAAGGATCGGCTTGGTAGGTACCAGTCCTTGGTCAGAACTCCAGCCTAGGAAAATAAAGACCTATATGCTATAGCTTCTACCTTCTGCTACATAAATTCATAGCATTCTCCCCTTCCTTTATTAGTCACCTGCATCTATGTTGTTCCATATATACTTCAAAAGTCTATTCTCATTATAGTGACTTATTTGGACTACTCCTCAAATAGCCAATAGGCTATTATCTCAGTGTATCTTCTCCTAGATTCTGCATGAATAGCTCACCACCATTCATGTTTCTGAAACAGTCACTTCCAGACATCTTTATAAAATCACTCTATTCAAATAGATTTTGCCTTAATGCTGGTATACTTTCCCATAACATCACCACTTTGTAAATAGTACATTAATTATCTTTTGATTTCCACTGTAATCAAAGCTCTAGGGGAGTCAGGCTTGTGTTATTCAACATTGTCTCCAACAGTAACAACTCTACCATAAAATGCATTCAAGGGCTGGCGAGATGACTCAATGGGCAGCATTCAGGAGACCCAAGTATAACTCCTGGGCCCCATAAAGAGGTGACAAGTACTCCACAGAAGGTTGCCCTGTGACTTCCACATGCATGCCATGGCCCACACATCCCACTGCTGGATGCACTTGCATCTACTGAATAGAAAGGTTCCCAATCAGTCTTTACTCCAGTGTCATTTTCTCTCCTAACTAAAGAATTTTACAAAGTGTGGAAGCCTACAAAGATTCTACTTATTCACTAGTAGTCTTTTTTAAATGTTTGTGAAAAACACAGAATTAATATATTCACACAGGAAGTAATCACAGTAAAAGATCAAGAAGATTACTCATGTGTACTCGCAAATTTCAAATATAAATTACTTCATTACAGATTTTTAAATAACAGCATTGTATATTAAAATGTTCAGATCCAAGGTCTGTTTTTACCTAAAGAAAAAAAAAATCTTAATAATTCCATTCTCAACATGTTATATTTTCCAGAATGAAAACTGCCACCACAATGGACTTACCTTGGTACATAGCTTGTGCTCCGGTCCAAGCAAAAAGACTTGCAATGGCATTAGCTCTGAAGACAGCTTCTACCTGCTCAGCTTGGTTCTGTCTTATCAGCCTGTCCCTCTTCAGTCTGTTAGGTAATAGATGGAACTGGGTGTGGCCATAACAGCATGGATCTGCTGTTTTTGAGCCTAATGGGAAGAATAAAAACATTTCAGGTGAAATGAGAGTATGCAGAAGTCTATTGGCACATGCTTTAGCATTTGTTTCAAGCATATCTTTCTTCTTGGAACATATGTTCCATACTTGAAAGACAAATAGACTGAATCGCCTTACATATTTTTTTATTGTCTATAGTAGTTACTTAAAAACAATTTCCCAACCTGCTCATGATAACAAGGCTCACCAGGGCACAAAATAAGCCAGGAAGATACATATAAAAGGTATTTATAAACTTCCATAACTTAACTCCACCAATCCCTCTCAGTCATTGTTAAGAGCTATGACTGCAGTATCCCTCAGAGGTGCACTTTAGGAAGGCTCAGGAGGTAAAAGTGCTGGCTGGGCAAGCCTAATGACTTGCGGTGAGTTTCTGGAACCCACACTGAAGAAAGAAGAATGGGCTGCACAAAGGCGCTCTCTGACCACAAGTTCTCTGCAGCACTTGCACACCCACGCGCATATTAGGCACGCACATTCACAAAACCACGTAAAACAACAATTAATGTAACAAGTAAAATTATAATGAGTGTAAGAATAGTATTTTTGTTCATTTTTTAAAAAAAGAATGTTTTTATATTTCTAAGTAAAGAAAGTCAATATCCTAGTGGGTAGCATTTGCCTAAAACACAGGAAGCTCTAATTTGAGTCTGAACATAGATAACGTAAGCCCCTAACCTCAGCAATGGGGATCTGGGGGCAGGAGGATCTGCAGTTTCAAGGCCATCCGCTACTCCACAATGAGTGTTAAGCCAGCCAGGGGCAAAGACAGGAAAGAGTAAGAACAAGCAAAGGCAGAAAGAGAAACAATAAAGACCAGTGGGTAAAAACGTAGGACAGACAAGGAAGTACATGGCAAAGGGGAAAGGAGAGCAAAGGCAGAAAGGACTGGCAGTCCAGCTTCCAGGAAATACCAACACACTCCATTTCATTGCTAGAGCTTCCATGAAATGCAGACACACTCCACTTCATTTCTAGAGCAGTTTTAAAACAATTCCCAGTCACTAAGTCTAAGTGACTGAGAAAGCACGAATACAATGGCCTGGAGGACTATGACAATGCTTCCTGAAGGCCTTTGTTGAGAAGATCAAGGTGTGTGAGGGCCTACAAGTGCTTGACCTCCTGATGTACCTACGATGTGTAGAATAAGCAGGATGCGTCAATGAAAAAGGCCACTCATGATCCCAAGTAATGCTGCAGACACAAAACTTTCAAATTAAGAGCTAAATTTCTCTTCAATTTTCATTCATGTTATAATACCTTCAGATTATGAACAATATTGCTCATAGCCAATTAACCTTCTGAGTCTTTAAGAGTTAAATCTGAGCTAGGTGTGGCAATATACCATCCTACAGTAGGAAGGGAAGAGGCAAGGAGGCTCCTGCCCCAACTTCAGGGCCAGTCAGGGATAACTAAGACACAGAAACCCTGTCTTCATCATCATATATATATACACACACACACACACACACACACATATATATATATATATATATACATATATATGTATATATATACATACACATATACATACATATATATGTATATATACATACATATATATGTGTGTGTGTGTATATATATATATATACACACATATATAATATATATTTCAAAATTAAACTTCCCCATATATCTTCAATGGGTCAAAATGTAAAGAGAAACTTACCAGTAAATATGCTGTTTTCATACTGCCGTTTGAACAATGGAAGCTTGTCTGGTTTACATTTCATAACAGGGATTTCTGTAGGGATGGGATAATCCAATGGCACAAACTTGAAGAATAAAAAAACAGACAGGGAAGTCAGAAACATTGTATCGACCTCATTTACAATAGCTTACCTTTAAACTTTTTCAATGAGTTATTTCTTACAAAATAATTTTATTAGACAAATTGAGTATCTTTGAATCAAAAGTCTGAAGTGTTTCAAACTTCATGTTTCCAAAATTTGGAATATTCAGAGCCTGCAGGATGGACATTCCTATACCAAATGCTAAATCTGAAATGTTCCGACTTCTGGAGTGTTTCAGACAACACTGTCAAAATAGAAGAGCTCACCTGCACTAATATCTGTTGATAGGACTAAAGTGGTCATATGTAGAAAGTTTTTAAAAAAATCCTGCTATAATAAAGAATCATAAATTGATTTTACCACATTGATGCCTTACCTATTTGATCTTGGTAGAACATAACATTCCAAACCAGAGAGTTAAAAAAGATTTCCAGAGAAGTTGCCATCATGAACAAACATGGAAGACAAGAAATCTACCAACATACCTCACCACAGTCAACCAACATACCTCACCAGTCAACCAACAAACATACCTCACCACAGTCAACCAACATACCTCACCATTGTCAACCAGTTACCTGATTGCCCTTTGGCAATGCTCACACCGGATGCCAACAGATACAAACTCTTACCTCAGGGAGCTGCTTAGATATTCGAATCTGGTTGTGTGGTTTGTCATTTATTTGGTACCGCAAAGCATCAATATGACCTTTTCGATGACCGGCAGGAATGCGTTCTTCACCACGCAACCAGTAAAAGTCAACAGGGCGTTTACAATCTATTAAGAGATGCAAAATTTTCTTTATTATTTAGAGAAAATTAGTTATTAGTTACATAGTCATAAACATGTGATGAACAGCATGTCTTAAAATACATACATATTAAAACAGAGAATCTAAGAATCTAAGTTTCAGCCTTTATCCATTATGTCTCAAATACAGTACTCGACAACTTCATTTGCTCACTGCTGTCATTGACACGGTTACTTAGTTAAAACTAAAAGATGCTAAAATGAGCAGCAACCACTCAGCAGAATAATATGAGAACTGATCAGTCCTACGTTTACTACCAGTCTAAAAGGTACATACAATTCTCATCACTGCCATTTTATACAAGATGAACTTAATTTCATCTGAACAAGGTTAAGTTTTCTAAGCCACCAATGGCAAGTAGTCAAAGTTCCTCTACCTTCCTAACACACTACTTTTCCTGTACACACAAGGAAGGGACGTAATACAGACACTATAAGATTCAGTTTAGAACACATCTACAACCATGGTAGAATTAATTCAATAATTACTAAGGCACCTTCTGGGTCTTAGACATAAACGGATTACAAACACATTATCAGCTGGGGTGTAGCTCAAAGGCAGGGAGTATTCTAGTCTTGAGTTCAAACCCCTGTACTACCACCCCATCAAAACCAAACAAAAACATTCTTTTTCACGACCACAATGAACGAAAATTTCTGTTTACTGGGACCAAACCTTGACCCCCTCAACCTAACAGATGTTGGGCCTGAAGGCAGCAACACTCACCGTGTGCCTTTTTCACTCTTCATTTATACAATGAATTCATGACATATACTCTGTTATTATGAGGATTAAGTAGGTGGCATTTAGAACATTTGGGAAAGGGATCGACACACGGTAAATGCTAAGAAAATGTTAGTAACGCTGATAATATCTTATTTACCTTTCGCCATTCTAGGGCCAGGCAGTATTACAGTAATTTTCATCTTAGTATTAAGGCAAAGCAATAGAGGTTGATGTTTTAGCTATGGTCACCCAGCTTTCGGGTGGAGCAGTCAAAAGACAACCCCAAGTTAGTTACACTCTCTACTGGCCTCTTAGAAACCTTTGGCTGCTCAGACACAAAACCTGATGAGCTTCGGCTGCGTCTCAACTTTAACAAGCGGTCCGTAGGAGCGCAGGCCACCAGAAACTTGGTCCCTTAAGTCCTAACTCACTGAGTGCTACTAAACCTGTAGGAAAGCTTGGCCCACAGCGTCCCCATCTACCCAGTTCAGGGTGGGAGTCCCAAGCTCACCGAGAGCGGCAGTGCTCAGGACAGGGTTGAGTGGAGCGAGCAGGTTCACGAGAGTCCCCACTACCTGGTCCAGGACGGAGGAGGCGAGGGCCTGGCGACGATCGAAGTAGGAGCGGGGCTGGCGGCGCCGCACGTAGACCTGCTCCTGCAAGATGCAGTCGCACACGGCGGCGCGCAGGGCGGCGAGGTCGAACGAGGGCGGCGACAGCGCCGGGGCGGGCGGCAGGCCTGAGACAAACGCGGTCTTGGTGAAGCTCTGGTACCAGCGGTCGGCGTTCAAGGCGGGGATCTGCGGGTGCACCACGTACTTCTTGAACTGCATCTTGGTGAGAATCCGTATCTTCTCGTCCACCGACGGGGCTGCGTGCACGGTCGCCTGCCAGCGCTGCACCCGCCGCTGCCGCGCCGCTTTGCTGTCGGCGGTCATGGAAGCCACGATCGGCGGGTACCGCGCGACGGGTGTCGCCACGACCTCCTGGTCGCTCACCTCCGGGGCCGTGGGGGACGCCTTAGCAGCGGCATTCTGAGACAGTCCCCGGCCGCGGGGCACCAGCTTCCAATACCTGGCCGCCGCCATCTTTACCCTCCGCGACCCGGAACTTGAGGTCAACCGGCAGGAATTGTTCCTGTTCGCTTGCCGTAGGCACCAATCGCTTCTTGGAGGCGGATGCTCTGAGCGCCTGTGGTGCGTGTGTCATCTAGTTTGCAACCAATCAGCTTGCTCCTTGAACTTTGTTGTATTCCTTTTGAGTATTTGTCCGTGAAAGAATTCTCTTGCCCCAGATTATTTTGCACCGGTTATGCTCTGAAGAATGAAACAATTAAAGTCCTTGTTCATAGGATGTTTTAGGGACTCGAATTTTTTTCCACACGCAAACATTTAGAAATATCCTCCAAAGAGAAACTTAAAATCCGTACAGTTCTAACTTCATTTGTGTACCTCATATAGTCCGTTACCCTCCACCACCTTTAGAACTAGAAAGTTATTTTACGAAATACAACATGTCTTTACTTATTCTTGCTAATTATAAAAATTATATCAGCATTACTTACCTGTGAACACAACTAAACTTTAGGAAAACGATTTCATACATTCTTCAGTACTAATAAGGTAATATAATTTATTTTGAAATGGGGAAATGTGTTTTTAGTTGAATATACAAGACGACAGGGAATACGTGAAATAAATCATACTAAACAATTTGTTTGAATTTTGCTGTGTATTAAACCCTTACTAGTTTGGAATGAACTGATTCTTTACAATAAACTTAAAGAAGCTATTACTTTATTTTTCAGTCTAATATGATTCAAATCTTTTAGGTTGCATGCAAGGAAGCAGACATAAAGCCAAAAGCTACCCACTGTCTTAGGGGCAGAGATGGTACTGGGTCCCAGGTTGTCTGCCACTCAGGCTGTTTCTCATTTAATGGATATTTATGAGTGTACCTTATGTGTTACTGTGTTAAATGTCTTCTTACATAGTGAACCAAAGAGACCTTGCTTTTTTGTTTGTTTGTTTGTTTTTGTTTTTGTTTTTGTTTTTCAAGACAGGTTTTCTCTGTATAGCCCGGGCTGTTCTGGAACTCACTCTGTAGACCAGGCTGGCCTCTAACTCAGAAATCAGAGGCGGACCTGCTTCTGCCTCCCAAGTGCTGGGAGTAAAGGCGTGCACCACCACACCTGGCTGAGACCTTGCATTCTTAACAGGAAGAAAAACTGTAATCATAATACATAACTTTATGATTTACTATAAACTCATAGGTACTATGGAAAAAATAAAGTGGGCAAAGAAAAATATTAGTGTACTCTAGTGTGTGGTAGATGTTTGCCATGTAAAAAGCCTAATCAGAGGACTATTTTTTGTAAAGGTATCATTTGAGAAATGAGTCATGAAAATACTGGAGAGGGAGGTTCCAGAAGGAGAAACACATGCAGAGATTCTGAAATGGGAGCATAACCTGAAGATACAAGTGGAAAGGCCACATGAATGAAAAAACAAAATAGATAACGGGTATAACTGTTGGGGTCCACTGCCCGCAGTGGACTGGGTTCCTGGAGGATTGGCCCGAAGCTGAAATGAAACTAAGGGAGAGGGGGAAGAAAGAAGGTCTCCGAGACTACATGGTTGCTTCTGCTTAGAACAACTCTTTAATGGTGGACAAGCATTTGGGGATAAAGGAAGGGAAACCCCGCCCCCAGTCTTCTGGGCAGGCGTTCTGGAGTTTGGCGGGAACCCTGAAGTCTCGTGACATCTCAGGTTGCGCAGGTGGGCTGGTCGTAGGTGGGCCTCTGGTAAGCTGGGCGGAGCCGGGTGACCTAGGAGACTTGCAGAACCATGCTGCAGGGGTACCGGGCTCTCTTAGCCTAGTTAACACAATAGATGCCATTGGGTGTGGCACGGCTCTGGCCATTTGCACCAAGCTGTGTTGGTGGGGAAGGACACCCCAAACCTCAGTAGGCACCCAGACATTAGCAGAACTGATTTCATAATAGAAGGTGAATTCAGGCCCTAAAATTCAGCACATAGACAAGAGCACTTGCCAAAATGGAAACAAAGATCTAATCCATTCAAATCCATAGTTCAGGAAAAAGTCTCTAAATTTACTAACCTTGCTTTTTTGGCTTCAGTCCCATTTCTGACTGTTTTTTGTTAACTGATATATGTCAACCCAGGACACTTCTTTATTTTTATTTTTAACTTTATTTTTTTGTAGTTAAAAGCTCACCCTGGGGTCCCTTGGTGTAGTTGTTGATCAGCTAATAATAAAGACTTTCTATTGGCTTAAATCTATGTGTGAGCAGTCTTCTCCAGTGACTATCACACACCAATGGGGAAGTAGGAATTTATAAGAGAAAGGAGACAAGTCAAACTTAGAGGTGTCTAGGCATAATTGCCGGGATTGTTGTGACTCTGGCTAGAACTCAGAGTGGCTAGAAAGTTGTTGAACTTAGATACCATAACTTAATTTAGATTTAATATTTTCTGTGCATTAATTAGCTTAGACTGTTTAATTGATGATCTGAAGAATGGAAGTCCAAAATGAGAGTTTCATTATGGCTAGAATCTTGTGAGGGCTTCTTGACTTATAGACAGCTTCACATAGTGTAAAAAAAAAAAAGCTCTCTGTGTTTTCTTGTATAAGCATTAATCCTTTTATTACAGGTCTCTATTCTTTTACTTTTAACTACACTTTAATTACTTCTACAAGTTCAGTCACACGGAAGCTTTGGGCTTCGACATGGGGCTTTGGGGTGAAGATATAATTTCATAACTCACAACCATCACACACACACACACACACACACACACACACACACACACACACACACACTATGGAAGGTCAAATAAACTGGTAAGTCGATGAGTGATCCATAAACTTCAGATACTTTCAGAAGGACAAGGAATGGATTATTGATGTGTGTACTAATCTAAATGTATCACCTAGAACTAGATGGAGTTTTTAACAATACCCAAAGGTTACATNTTTTAATTAGGATGTTAGAAGAAGCTATTGGACACGGAGGACTGATGGTGTAGCCCATGATAAAAAGCATGCATGAGAGCAGAGGTTCAATATCCAGTGCCACAAAAATATAAACTAAGAGGTTAAAAAATAAGGCCAGCTGCACAGACTGACTACCAGAAGGAGAGAACCAATTCCTACAAGTTGTCCTCTGACCTCCAGTTACACCATACACACACACACGCACACACACACACAATATACACACATAGCTAAATATAATGTAGTTCTTAAAAGATTAAAAAGTAATAATGAACGTAGGGGGGAACTATTGCTTTTCATAAAAAAGGCTTCAGTATTTCTGCACTCAGAGCAGACACAGCTTCAGTGATTGCTACATAAAGGAGCATATTTCATGGTTTCTGGGCCAGTTGTTCCAGAACATTTTTATATTGAAATTACATAGATTTTTATTGAATTCCTATCCTTTAGTTACTTCTTTGTTTTACAGTGCTGTGATATGTAGAAATGTATCCTTTTGATTTCGTGAGTGTAGACAGGTTGTCTGTAAACTTTGAGTCACTTTTGTTAATTTGTAGGTATGTACATTGGTCACTCAGTGTCATGTGTGTTGAGTTTATGATATCACCTGGATTGGAAATGTGTCCCAAATTGGCCTTAAGGGCTATATGAAAGCCTCTTGTTCTTTGGGAAGGTGGTGGAGCCACTAGGGGGTGGGGCTCAATAGAAAATAGTTAATGTCATCAAATACGTGCTAATGAAAGGGATATTGAGATTCTGGCCCCATCAGGAAAGAGTTTTTATCTATCCCATGCTTCCATCATGATGTACTGCCTCATCTCAGGTCCAAAGTGAATGCTCTGCACATGTTCTGAAACTATGACCCAAAGACATGTTTTTTTTTTTTTTTTTTTTTTTTTAAAGTGACTATTTCAGGTATTCAAGTTAGAGCAGTAGGACTCTATCTAATGATTTTGAGAGTTAAAAAAAAAAATCACCGTTTCATTTTGTCTTTTTCCTTTTCTTTTCTTTTTTGTTTTAACCCCCCCCCCCTTTAAAAGATGTTCCTAGAAGGGGAAATATGTCTTGATTAGAAAAACAACTATCACGAGAAGCTCTTTGACCAACGCCCTCTGTTCCTCTTTTCTACTGCACATGTGGGAGATGCCAGAAGCCACCAGGTGAAAAGACTTGTTCAATTAGAGTTATAAGGTAGAATTACAGATGCGTACGACGGTGATACATTGTTTAAAAAAAAATCTGCTAGCCTAGATGTATGTCTCCGTTCATTCACAGGAAAAATCCACCATAATGAGACTCACTGCCATGGTTTTCCATATCTGCCCTATTTCTCCTAGTCTTGGCTTCAGAGTAGCAGACCTGGCCATTGCTTTACATAAAACTGTTGTTATTTTATGTATTATCTGTATTTATATAGTAAGACTACTTTTTATACAGAAGATCAAACACCTATTCTTTTTTCCAATTTGGAAAGTATTTCTTTAAATAAAATCAGAATCAAGCATGCCACAAATAGCCCTGTCTTCTGTTGAAAACATATAATTCACTTCTTTTGAATTTTGCACTATATTTCATACTATGTATTTTCCATCTTGTATTCTATTTCATATTTTTAATTCTTAAATATCATACACAATGTTAAAAATAGTCCAGAGTCCTGGGATCTTCATAATTGTGGATCAGTCTCTCAGGTGAGTTTCATGTTATAATGTGTGCCCTTTTTCATTTGCAGCACACTGGCAACAATTTGTCTCCCAAAGTTCATGAATTGCATGCTTGCACTTTCTCAGCAACAATGTTAGCAGTTTTGAAAAGTATCAGATATTAGTCTTGTTGTAGTTGATTTATCCAGTTTAATTTCCCCAGCAGCAGTGGTAGTGAAAATCTACCACTATTGTGGGTTCTAGAATAAAACACATGCATGCACACACACACACACACACACACACACACACACACACACACACACACACACACAGAGAGAGAGAGAGAGAGAGAGAGAGAGAGAGAGAGAGAGAGAGAGAGGGGCTTGCATTTAATATGCCTTAGTCAGCTCAATGGCTGACCCATTCCCAAACGTCCACTTTGCTAACGCCTCTCCTCTGATACTCCTCAGTTATTACTTACTAAAATCTATATTCCATCTTTGCTACCCTACACCCAGTGGGGTTGGAGGTGGGGGCTGGTGCTCTTCTCCAGCTCTTACATGATTAGTACGCTTTCTCTTCTACCCTTTCAAGCCTGACTCTTATCCCTTTCTTGGCATGGTGCTATTGGCCGCTGGCAACTTTATTTACCAGTCAAAGCCAACTGAGGGCAAGGACCCTCAGTGCCTTACATGCAGACACGTGAATTCCCCTGTAATTGTGGGAACACCATTAACGTAATACAAGCAGTAAACCAAATCCACAAACATATCAGGGCTAAAGGAGTAACTCAGTGTCAGAGCACTGAACTTGTATTCAAAAATCTCAAAGTCTGATTCACCAAGTATATGATATACATAATTATGGCAAATCTATACATAATTTTAGTAAATCAGAACAGGTTACATGATTCTTTTGTCTTTTATTTATCAGATTACAACCAAGACTGAATAATAATATTGTCATATATTTGTTGGCAATTTAGAATTTTTACTTCTATGAATAAACTTTACCTTTTATTTGGGTGTTTCCTATTGAAATTCTTTGCTCATTAGTAATAGAAAATTTATTATACTTGGAGAAGCACAAGGATTACAGATATTTCTGTGATATGTAGTTCATCATCTGACTTATTTGTTGAGACATTTGTTATACCAGAATTTTAAGCACTCAAAATAGATGCTTTTGGGGAACTCTAGCTGCTCATGTTGCAAAAGAAGGCCCATATATTCTAAAAATTTATATAATAATTCTACCAATATGAATCTGCCCAAATATTAAGAACTCACCAAGTGGTTTTCAAATATCAAATGGTCAGCACTGAAAACTTACACATACAATTAGCATTTTATGGACTGAGTAGGTTGTATTCATGCATTTAGAAATGTGTGTGTATGTGTGTGTGTGTCTCTCTGTGTGTGTCTGTAAATGTATAATATGTATATATACACACACCAACAATTAAAAGAAAAAGATAATGAACTTGAAAGAGAACACAATGAAATATATATGAGGATTTGGGAGGAAGAAAGGGAAGGTCAAACGATGTAATTTCAATCTCAGGAAAAATACTGCAAAATAGATACCGCAAGTTATGCAGAGTTCATGAAGAAATGTCAGCCTGCAGATTTATGATAAATTCAGTAGAAGTATGTCGATCATTGAACATCTGGAAGGATGTACTAGATACATGTCCCAAATTGATTTAGATTTGACTTTGGATTGAGAGAGGATACTTTGTAGGTGAATATGGGTACAATAAATGGCTTAGGAATTAAGACTCTGAAATAAAAACAGAAGTACAGCATGGATAAGAATGAACACACATAACTTTCCTGAATTGTAAATAATTCAACATCAATTACATCCAACGATTCACTAAATTTAGGTCTCCGCTTTGCTTTGCCAAATATTTTTTCAATGTTAATAAAATGACCCTTCCGCCTCTGATCAGCAGCATATGCTACTAGAACTCGTATTGGGAAAGTAATATCCATTTCCGGACTCTATTTCCCTTTTTATAGGTTTTATACTGCTTACCTACACACACAGGCACACACATGCATGCACGAACACACACACACACACACACACACATATACACATGCGTGCACACATACACAACTGAAGTTCATGAATGAGAAGAAAGTTTTATCTCTGATACATTATCTTTAAATACACATATACCCTAGGAACAATAATGTAATTATCCTTCTTCATTCCTGTGTACTATTATTTGTCTATTATCCTGTGTACAATTAAAGAGACAAACACTTATGTATAGTGCCATTTAAGACCTCTCCTTTTATCTTGGTAGTAAGATAGAAGAAAGACATTGACAATATGAAAAAAGAACCAATGGAGAAAATATCTGGTTGATGAATATAGTAGGGATTTCTGACATTTTCAAGGGCCATACACGTATGCAAATTTCAGAGAAGGGAAGGAAAGGAAGGCATAACCTATGAATTCACACAAAGCCAGGAGAAAAGTAACTGGGGTTTAGTACCAGCCTTACAGTAATTTAATGAAATATTTATAAATCAAAATTAAAACCAAGGGCTGGAGAGATGGCTGAGAAGTTGAGAGCACTGAGACCCACACATACAGAGACCCACAGCCAGAGAGACTTTGAAACACTCAGACCAAAAAGGGATGTCTCCATCAGATCTCTTGGGAGCTCCATGGAAGGGGAAGTAGATAGACTGAGTAGGAAGAGCCAGAGGTGATGCAGAACACACACACACACACAATCAAGGCCTTCTAGACACAACTGGGATGGCACATTATAAACTCACAGAGACTGTGGCAGCATACACAGAGCCTGCAGGAGCCTCCACTAGCCAGAGTCCTAGAGCTAAGAGGAAAAGTAGACACATGCTCCCATCTCCAACTCAGAAGCTAGCCTCTACTGATAACCACTTGCTAATGAATTAGACTTCTCCAAGGGATGCTCACTGGGGCTCTCTTAAGGGCAGGCCCCACCCACAGCAGTAGATGGCCAAGCAACATCTTTAGAGAGTCTTTATCTGATAACTTTGCCAGAGAATTTTTTTTTTTCTGCACAGGTCCTTTGTGTAGATACTATGGGTACCAGTGCAGGATTTTATGTGATTTCTGTGTGTACAAACATGAATGTCTCTGTCTATGTGAATTTCTTGTGGGTATTCTTTGGCTCTTTTGGTTGTTTTGTAACATTATCATTTGTTTGATTTTGATTTATATAGTTATCTTTTGTTTCACAATTACTTCTTAGATGCGTATTTGTTTTCTGAAAAGAGATAGAGAGGAAGGGGAAGTAGGGAGGAAATAGGAGGAGTGGTGGGAGGACCATAATCAGAATATATTGTATGAAAAAAATTATTTTCGGTTAAAGAAAAGAAAATTAAAAAAAAAAGATGGCTTGGTTGTTCTTCCAGAAGCTCTGCATTTGATCCTGATCCCTGGTACCTACACGGTGGCTTACAATAACCTATAACTCCAGGCCCAGGGATCCAACAGTCTCCTCATCTTGTCTCCATGAATACCAGGTATACATGTAATGCACAAGCATACATGCAATCAAAATGTCTACATGAAATAAAAATAAACAAATCTCTTTGAATATCAAACTTTAAAATAAAAACAATGATAAGTCATTTAAAAGCACAATTGGCTCAGTCTACTCATAGTGTAGTAATAGGCTCCAGGAATCCAGGAATAGGAGACTTCATTAAATGTTAGCAAGGGAGTTTCTCTGAACTCACGTGTTTTATGAATAATTTCTATTCCTCCTCCCTTGTAAAGGCATTTTAGGGGGAATCCCAATGAATTTAATATACTCTTTTGGATAAAGGACCAGATTTCAAATGGTTTAAATGTTCCACCAAAGTTATTACTCTTAAAGCATCAGGTTATATATTTTTCTATTGCTGTCATTGAAATATTTGAGGTCTGAAATATGACTTACTTAAAATTCAGACATATATTTCCAGTGTTCCTTAAACTTACACAACATAGTGTTCCTTAACTCATGCACATGGCAGTAATCTGTTATATTTAGAACATATGGCTGCATTTGATATATCAAATGTCTTTGGCAAATGAAGTCATCCCAGTTTTATGGAAACTTGTCTGCAATATGACATAGGGGAAAAACAATGATTTTCCTCTCATTATTCATTATATTTCCTTCAAGTTCACATCAACATAACTTGGCCTAAGACATGATTTTCCTAAAATAACGCAAGAAGTTAAAATAGACTCAATAAATGGGCATCAAAGTGCGATATTAACAATGGGAAAATAAATTGTTACCACCTTTTTGGCGAGTATGTTGGTGATATATTTCTGCCTTTAAAAATGTCCTTTACTTCTGACCCTTAGGAAATAATTCAGAATACAAAAGAGTGACTCAATATAATTTTTTTTAAATTAAAAATGTATATAGACATACACTCGAGTTTTATTGGTGGCACTGGGTCAACAGCTGCACCCACTAGCACCAAAAATAAAATAAAATAAAATATAAGATAAATTTAGCTTTATTCAGGTTAAGGGAAGGAAGCTTACTCTTAACGGTAATAACTATAACCTTCCAGCAGATACAAATCCCTGCTCTGTAGCTGGGAGATTAGAGTGAGCAGAACATTTAAATTACAGGTGGAGGCAGCATCTCTCTAGGACTGCTTAGGCCATGACTTCTTTCTATCCAGCTTTTTGTTTATCCACTGAGAAACTAATTTTTTTCCTCTCCCTCCAAATATAGGACTGCCCCTCTATAGACTGTATTCTTCCTTCACTTCATTTGCATGTGAGTTACATTCTCTTTTTTTCCTGTTCTTGTATGCCATTTTATACAACAAATGAGTTGGAGAAAAGAAATATATCTTTTTGGACCAGGGTTCTTAGCATCAGAATGCTAATGTAGTCTGAAGTAATAGCAGAGGGAATTGGGGGAAATCCATTACTCCTGTGATACTTGGCAATATTTTCCTGTCCCATTCATAACAGTAAACATCACATATATATAGTTCTATGATATATATGCTCTGTGGGCTTTACATATGTTGGCTTTGTATAAAACTATATCTATATACTTAGCCTAATGATAGGAACTAGTTTGATTTGCAGAACATTTGTAGCATAGATGTACTATTCATAAAGTCATTAAAGGAAGTTTATGAAATAATCCAAATAAAATTGAAATAAATATATTTAAAAACCTGTGCACAATACATGGTGTTAAGAAATGATGTCTATACTGTCACATAAAGAGCTCAAGATAGAGATTCAATAAATGCTAACAAAAACTAAAGGGAGGGAATGGAATCATTAACATTTTTTTTCTCTGTAGATTTTAAATTGTACTAGCTGCATTCAGATGGCTTCTTAATACCTCAACAATATGGGTACCTGTGATAGTTTGTATATTCTTGGATCAGGGACTGGCACCGTTTGGAGGTTTGGCCTTGTTCAAATAGGTGTGACATGGTTGGAGTAGGTGTGTCACTGTGTGTGTGGGCTTAAGACTCTCACCCCTGTTGCGTGGAAGTCAGTCTTCCACTAGGAGCCTTTGGATGAAGACATAGAACTCTCAGCTCTGCCTGCACCATGACAGCCTGGATGCTGCCATGCTCCCACCTTGATGATAATGGACTGAACCTCTGAACCTGTAAGCCAGCCCCAATTAAAGCATTCCACTGCATTCCAAATCCAAAGTCCCCAAATCCACATTCTTTCAAATAAAAGCATGGTCAGGCCTATCACAGCAGTACCCCACTCCTGGTACCAACTTCTGTCTTAGTTAGGGTTTTACTGCTGTGAACAGACACCATGACCAAGGCAAGTCTTATAAAAAAAACAGCATTTAATTGGGGCTAGCTTATAGGTTCAGAGGTTCAGTCTATTATCATCAAGGTGGGAGCATGGCAGCATCCAGGCAGTCATGGTACAGGCAGAGCTGAAAGTTCTACGTCTTCATCCAAAGGCTGCTAGTGGAAGACTGACTTCCAGGCAACAGGGGTGAGAGTCTTAAGCCCACACCCACAGTGACATACCTACTCCAACCAGGTCACACCTATTTCATCAAGGCCACACCTCCAAATGGTGCCACTCCCTGGTCCAAGAATATACAAACCATCACAATACCTAAACAAGACCTGAGCAATGACAATATCAGTAGACATGCTAACATAGAAGGGGTATGATGGAATTCTTCTCCCTAGACCAAGAACTAATGATTGGGGAGATAAGAAACTTTAGCTTCTTCCAGGAATGAGCTCCCTAATTGGTCATCCAACACAAAGTGTTCAATCCTAAAACCATATAAGGCACTATGAAGATTGTATTTATATTTTAATTCTCATATATATTATTATATGTAACAATAATAATAATGGGAAAAGAGGAGGGCAAGGGAGAGGGTGGATGGATGGAGGAAAGAAGAGACAATTTTGGAGGGAACAGAAGGGGAAGTGATGTGATTATATTCTGATTAAATTTTAAAAATGGTCAAACTAACAGAGTAAGAAAGAAGGTGAAAAAAGTTACCAGTAGAATTTGCACAGATTTATCATAAAGGATTCTGCCAGACAGATGATCAATTGGAAAATATACAAACTCCCAAGTAGAATTTTTTTTCTTTTTTGAGATAAGGTTTCTCTGTGTAACCCTGGCTATCCTGGAACTCATTCTATAGATTAGGCTGGCCTCAAAGTCAAGCATCTGCCTGTTTCCTGCCTCTGTCTCCTGAGTGCTTGGGTTAAATGTGTGTATCACTACTGTTCTGAGTAGAACTCTTAATTAGAGTGAAATTACTTCTGTGTCAAAGTCTCCAAGCCTAATTACTAGCATTCAGATTTAGAGAGCTAACTAAAATATGGAGGATATTTGAGATATCTGTGTGGCATATTCATTTTCTTATGCTCCTCCAGAAGATAGATAGGAAACTATGAGAAGACAAATGGTTTCACACAGGAAATAGATTATGTCAGCAATGAAAGACAAAGTGTAGCCCAACTGAAGCCATTTAAAAGGATTTTAAAAATTCCACTCTAATTGTCATGAAGAAATCGGTGAAATTGGATCAAGAAGAACTAGATCAGCAGATTTTGCATATATACTCAGCTGAAATTGTATTCTGAAGTACGACAAATTGAGAAATATCTCGAAAAATAAATCTTCCTTTCTTGAAAAATCATGCAATTAACGGGCATTTCCCAAATAAGAACAAGACTGATTTTTAGTGGAACAAGATAATGAGTCTAATTTTGACTATTTTATGATTGAGCTGTTATCAGAATATCTATAGAAAATGGCAGTACTTGATGTGTATTAGGAAGACTGTGAAAAAGAGGATACCTTGGAATACTAGGAGAAAGTCCTTTGGGGACTTTGGACATGAGCATCTTAGGAGTTGTCGGATTACAGGAATCTTTCCTGTAATTACAGGAAAGGAAAAAAGACATCCTAAGATATACTAAGAAAACAATGNATGAATGAATGAATGAATGAGTGAATATTCCTCTACATCTACCTTATTTGAATTATTTGCTTGGATTTGAGCAGTGAACTTATGAATAGTTCAAACTGGTTCAAACTAAGTAAATTTGTTTTTTTTTTTTTTTTTTTTGCTTCTTTTAAGTAAAGTTATGCTGTGTATCTTCTGCTGTGAAAGGTGTAATTAACTCTAAATTTATGCTCTCTGGGATGAATTTTGTAATTATAATTTATTATTGGATTTATATGTAGTACTAATTTCATATAATTTAATGTTTCACTTTCCATAGTTTCAGTTTTCCACAAGTACCATCTGAAAATGTTAAATGGAAAAATCCCAGAATTGCACAATTCATATGTGCCCTGTTGTGTGGCTATTCTCAATAGTAATAAAAATGTCATGCTATTCTAATTCATCTTCTCTGGGGCAGAATCCTTGTACCCAGATTGCACACCTCATGACACTTAAAAGACACCTGGGTTTACAGATCCAATATTGTGTTATTAAAGTGCTTAGTACAATTAAGACTTATTTAATAACAGGCCAAGCATCCAAGAGTTATGGTGGAGAAGAGGCACAAATCACAGGATTTCTGGTTCTATGTGGTAAACAGGACATGCAGGAAAAGCATACTTCATGTAGAGTTTGGTATTCTTCATGGTTTTAAGGATACATTTGATATCATTAAACATGTCCTCTTACTAAAATGGGGATATTTTATTGTGTTCTCTGAACAAACATCAGTAGATGAATCCCCTGTTTACATTTTCTTTTTCTTGTGTTTGGTAATTTAAAACAGCCTTCCTTCTATATGTACTTCTCAACAACATACATTAGAAATACACTGACTGAATTATATGAACACTGATTAAGGTCAAATCAGTTTTCAAATATGGTTTGTGTTAACTAGCAATTAGTCAGTCACAACACTTGATACTCTCAGCCTTTTAGGGTTTTTCTCATTTGGAATAAAATATAAAGTTATTCTCTTCTGTGGTTCTATGGTATAATTCCCTTCTTGCTAATGAATTTTAGAAAGTTTCTATTCATTAGTCATTTTCTCTTCTGTTGTGAAATTCATGTTAAGATTTTGTTCATTTTTTGAACATGATTTTCAAACAGATTTCCTAGTTTGTGAATTTAGCTTTCACCTACTCTATTTTATCATTCATCGGACAGAACATCTTCAGTTTGGTCATCGTTATGCTGATCTCATTTTTAAAATTCAGCATAAGGAGTACTTTTTAATCCTATGTTACAGATATTATCTTCCAAATTTTTGTAATTTTTCCTCTTTGCATTGTAGTTTTGTCTGCATCTGGAGTTGATTTTTGTGCCCGGTGTGATGTAAGGGTCGATTTTCCTGTTTTCCCCGTGACTAATAAATGAGTTCATTCTGTACTGTAGACAGCTGAGACCGATAGTCTCGAACTCTAAGCACTGCATGCCTGCATCTCTGGGAGCAGACTCTCCCTCTGAGTTCCTGTATTCAAACTCATTTTTTTTTCGAAAATTTTAATCTGAAGTCTATTACAGCATTATTCGAGAACTAGGTCACCATACAGACTTAAGTTTATAAGTAGAATCAAAGAAGCTACCTAGTTTTTAATCTCATCAATGGAGGAGAAGAAGAGATATCCAAGGAGAACACACACTAAGTCAATAGGAGAAAAGCCATTATGGTGTAGAGCTGAAATGATTACAGTAGTTCACTAGTTTCTTGGGCAAAACATATGAAAAGTTGTGATTTTCCTTTCATTTTAAACCGAAGCACAAATCTGTGTAGACATGAACATAACAGTCAACACTCCTGTGTTTGGCTTATACAGTTATTCAAGTTTTTTTAAATTTTTTATTAGATATTTTCTTCATTTACATTTCAAGTGCTATCCCATAAGTCCCCTATACCTCCCCTGCCCTGCTCCCCTACCCACCCACTCCCACTTCTTGGCCCTGGCATTCCCCTGTACTGGGGCATATAAAGATTGCTAGACCAAGGGGCCTTTCTTCCCAATAATGGCCAACTAGGCCATCTTCTAATACATATGCAGCTAGAGACATGAGCTCTGGGGATTCTGATTAGTTCATATTGTTGTTCCATCTATAGGGTTGCAAACCCCTACAGCTCTTGGGTACTCTCTCTAGCTCCTATATTGGGGACCCTGTTTTCCGCCCTATAGATGACTGTGAGGATCCACTTCTGTATTTGTCAGGGACTGTCACAGCCTCACAGGAGACAGCTATATCAGGGACCTTTCAGCAATATCCTGCTGGCGTATGCAGTAGTGTCTGCATTTGGTGAAGCTCAAGGGTTTTTAAAGCATTAATATCCTCAAAAGTACTTTTTCCATGGTGACTTTGAATTTCGATATATCACAAAGGAGAAAAATACATCTCCCAAATCTAGTTCCAAAAGTGTATGACAAAGATCCTTGAACATAGTGCTAGTCATAGATTGTTTCTGTCTAATTAGTGGATCAGTAGGTCCACTGGAGTCAGACTGTGTACAAATGACAGTTCGATGTATCAACTTGGCCAATCTCTGGTGAGTCTCTAGACCTTTCTGTGTCCCCATTACTCATCTTTAGGATGAAAGTAACAATGTAACTACATGAAAAAGGCATTTAAGTGTAACAGTACAACTCCATAGTGCTTGGAAGAATAAGAGACATATCACAAACCTACAATAGAATTAGCTATTCTGATGTCCCCACTCTGATAGCAGTGAAAGGGATCCGAAAGGGATCCGTTAAATGAAGTGGACTGCAACTCCTATCAACATGATGGGAAGTAGACACTATTTAGGCTGAGTCTGCTCCAGCTCTCTGCCAGTTCAAGTTGCTACACAGTTTCTAAGACCTATTTGAGGAAAGATTCCTTCATTCATGAAATTCAACAGACATTACTTAGGACCTTGAGAAAGTATTATTTGGACAGAGACAGTCTGTGTGATATCCAAGCAATTAGTATCAGCCTCATTGGGAAATGGCTCAAAATGTAAATAGTGAGTCTTTACTTAGATCTCCTAAATCAAAACCCTGGGGAGTGGTATTCAGCAATCAATATTTCAAAATCCCCCCATGTGTCTTTCTTCTGCTTGATAAGGTTAAGAAACACTACCCTAGGGAAAAGTCCTTACCTTGCTTGCTACAATTAACAGATTTTAACTAAAGTGCTGTTTACATGTGACCCGATTTAAGAGAGCGAACAGAAACACAGAAACAATCAATAATGGGCAACAGAAAAACATGTCTACCTTCAAAGGCACAGGGGAGAAAGAAGTATTGCCAAAGCCCAAACACCTTACCCTGCAGAATACCCATCTGATAGAAGCTGTGGTCATGGAGAAATTCAGATTAAAAACATACAGAGCAGATAAATACGCCCAAACTTTTCTCTTATCCTTGGCCAGATTCCACTAGGAACCAGTCAGAAAGGTAGAATCACCGGGCTCTGATTTTCAGAGCATAGCAAGGAAGGGAGATGGGAGCAGATGGGATACGCCCAGTGCACATTAAGTAGAGCACAACAGACCTGAAGAGAGAAGTGGGAACTGAAGGCTCCATTAGATGGGCTGCCACGTGGAAGACAAACCAGGTTCTCTGTATATCCAGTTCACAGGACTGGTGCAGTAAACAGATGTCAGGAGAGATTTCAGTCTCATGGAACAGACACTATTGAGTGCCTAGTGTTTGCTTTTACTGGAGCATCGTCAGTCTCGTGGAACAGACACTATTGAGTGCCTAGTGTTTGCTTTTAATGGAGCATTGTCAGATCAAAAGCTACGAACAAAACACAGTTTGAAACTACTTTACAAAGCTTATGGGCTGGACTCAGAAGAAATAATCAAATATGTGATATTTTATGCACTATAAACTCTCTGGTGGCTAAGGCAGTGGTGGATTAGACAATATTTTTCTTATAGGAAAAACTTGAAGAGAAAAATTAAGGAAACAGAATTTAAAAATGAAAGTTGTCCTGTCTTCCTTCCTTCCTTCCTTCCTTCCTTCCTTCCTTCCTTCCTTCCTTCCTTCCTTCTTTTCTTCTTTCTTTCTTCCTTTCTTTCTTCCTCTCTCCCTTCCTTCCTTCCTTCCTTCCTTCCTTCCTTCCTATCTTTCTTCCTTCCTTCCTTCCTTCCTATCTTTCTTCCTTCCTTCCTTCCTTCCTTCCTTCCTTCCTTCCTTCCTTCCTTCTTTTTTTTTTCATTGAAACAAAGCTTTGGGCAGGTGGAGAACCAAGTGGAAAAGTTCTTAGGTGAGAAGAAGACAAAAAAGTAGAAATAGAGATGGAGATGAAGGAGGAGAAGGAGATGAAGAAGGAAGAGAAAGAAAGAAGGACAACAGGCAGGGTAAATCTCAGAGGAAACAGCACTGGCTTCCACTCTGCTACCCAGTCATGACATTGCTTGACAGGGAAGATCTAAAGATGATTTCATACATGTGAAATCTTGACTTGATCCCTAAAACTCACAGAAATTTTGTTCTTGTGAGTCTGATTTTTGTAGCAATGTAAGTATCGAGCTTACTTAGGAACTCTAAATTCTTTTTCATTTGCTAGTACTTTGTGTTTATTCTTTTGGAAATGGAAAATGACACAACTCCATCAAACATATGGTAGTTAAATTGCTCAAGTGCTTTTGTGCACCGCTCTAAGTTTTTAAATGATGTGAAGTTATCGTCACCACTGAACATTCCTGTGAAGCTTATTTCAGAAGGAAGAAGAGAAGAAGAATGCACATGGGTGTACTTCTGTTAATCATTTTTACATGTCACCAGATTTTATGCAATGCTCTCTTTCTTTGTGGTATTCAATCCAACAATTCATGTTACATTTAGCTGTCACATTTTCCATATGCAAAGGCTTTTGAGATTTTCTTTGTTGACCTTGACAGTCATGAGAATTACAGATCAGGTTACATGGAGTCTGCTTCAGCTTCAGCTTGTCTGACATTTTCTTCATTGAGATTATTCATTTTGGAGAGGATGGTTCCAGATGTGATGTGTCCTTCTTGTCATGTCCAATGAACATGTTGACAATATGACATAGTTTTAATGATACCTTCTACTTAATTTGGTAACAGTGAGAGAATACTTTCACAGTAAAGAACCATCTTAGAATATTTGTAACTTGAAGGAAAATTTGAGTATTATTGTAATAAAAGAAAAAAGCACCTTCTCTTTGCTTACATATATGGTTTCAGAGTCAAAACTGACCACAAGATGTCACTATTAACTTATGTATGGAAAAGAAGACCATCCTGACTTTCCGTTTTTCAAGACATGTGGTTAAAATTCATCCTATTAAAAATTCTTGACAATAATCAACCCTCAAAATATTTCAATATATATATATATAAAACCCACTACAATGTTGTTTAGAGTTTTGTGATGCTAATTTGTCTTTTTAGTTTTGCAAAATATTTCCTTGAATTCACACCCAAGTATATTTATTAGAAATTTAATTTAAAACAATGCCGCTTGCTAATGAACCCTCTATTCTCAAATGCAGAACAAATCCACAAAAACCATTTGAGTTTATATTATTCTTCCAGTGAAGAACAATAGTTTCATTTGAACCCATGAACATTCCTTCCAAAAGAGATTTAGTAGATGTAAGAAAGCATTGTACAAGAAGCCTTTGAGTAACGGTTATATTAGGTCATATTCTCAAACAATGGCTTAGAAATTAATGCATTAAACTTATATCTGTTACACTAAAAGTGTTGTATCTCAGATCTTAACTTCCAAGCCTTTAAAATATAAATATTTTAAAAAACAAAACCTGCCTAAATATCTTGCTCTCTAAAGCAGATCCTGCTAGCTTTGACAGTTTCACCACTCCTCATGGTGAAGGCTCTGGGGTCCTCCTTTTGACTTCATTTTTCCTTTCAGAGTCCAGTGGTTACACCTGTGCTTGTTTTTAAACTCATTCCAATTTGTAGTGCATATGCCAAGGGCCGTGTATGCAGCAACCACCCATTTCATTCCTTATGTTCAGTAAGTAGCTGCCAATCTGTATGTGTTCTCTGTATTCTGAAGCTAGTCTTTCAACCAGCTCTGCTCGCTGTTATCTTCTTCACTCTCTTTTCTTATGGCTCACAAAACTCCAAGCAGATAGATTTTATTTATTAATACTTTCCAAACAAATGAAAACAACGTTAAGGCATGAGGCTAGAACTCTGCTATGTTCGTGCTTCCACCCCACCTCCCTTCTCTATACATTTAAGGCAGCTTCTTAAGTTGTTGAGAAAGATTATCCCTAGACACTTCTTTCCTAGTTGAACTAGATTTCTCCTTAGTGGTTGCTTCTCACTTTCATTGTCATATCCAGTGATGACACACAGGGTAAACTCCTTTCTTGCTCCAATGTGATCATCCTTTAAATTGGGCAAAAATTCTCAACACCTAAGCATCTTTTTTGCTTCTGCTCACCCAGACATTTTTGAGCATTTTCTCATTAATGCTACTTTTATACAACGCCATAACTTATCACACTCTTCTGATATTGTTAAGGGTTAAATAGTTCTGTTCTATGCTGTACAGAGACACTAGGACCAAGGCAATTCTTACAAAAGAAAACATTTAATTAGGTGTTTGCTTACAGTTTTAGAGGATTATTTCCTGATGATCATGACTGGAAGTAGGCAGATATAGTGCTGGAAATTATCTGAAATATATACAGATATATTTATCTGAAATATATCTGAAAAGCTTCACAACCTGACCCAACGTCAAAAGGCAGAGGCAGCAGAGGAAGAGGCGGCTGGGTGGAGAAAATGGTCCTAGCATGGGTTTTTCAATACCTGGAAGCTCATTCCCAGTGACACACCTCCTCAAAAACCAAACCAAACAACAAACAACAACACCACACCTCCAAGTTCTTCCTGAACAGTCCCATTAACTATGGATCAAGCATTTGAACGTGTAAGTCTATGGAGGCCTTTCCCATTCAAACCACCACACTAAGCATTATGTTTGTTTAAACTCACCCAGACTTTATTGAGCAATTTTATCATTAGTGCCACTTTTAATGTTTGGCTGTGGTTTTGTCACCAGAGTTTAGTCTAGAAAAAATATATGAGACGGCAGAGATGTGAAATATCATTTGCTTTCTTCTCTTATTGCTTTACTCATTTATCTATCTATCTCTATCAATCTATCTATCTATCTATCTATCTATCTATCTATCTATCTATCTATCTATCTAACTAATCTACTATCTATGTTATAGACAAAGTCTCACTTAGTAAGCCAGGGAGGCTTTGAACTAGTTCAAATTGTTTTGCCTCATCCTTGTGACTGTTGGGATATCAGTCATTCACCACTATACACAGGCCTCGTTGCCTTTCTAAACTTTGCATTTGATTTTCAGTCTTTCTGGAAAGAAAATTGTTGAAAAAATTAGTCAGCTACATCATATTTTTCTCACTAGCTTATAAAATGTCCACATTAAAATATTGGTTTCCATATTTGGTTCTTTAGCTGAGCATCATCCAGGGGAACTCACTGTCTTTCTCAATTATCCCATTTCCATCCCAGGGGTCATTGAGGTAGCTAGCTCAGCAAAAAAGCCCAGATGAGAGTTATTTATTACTTGATGTCATTAAACTAATGATTCATGGGCTTTCTTTCCATGCCCAAGATCCACAGTTATCAGTCTTTACACACACACACACACACACACACACACACACACACACACACACACACATAGACAAACATCTGGATCGAGCCCAGGCAATTTTTCTTCCCAGTATGACTTGGCTGTGGGTGAATGGTCATTTCCTTTAAATGAACAGTTTAGCTATTTGTCCCTTTTCTTATCTCTATGAAAATCATGGTACTTCAATATGTCGTAATTACTACATAAATATGTTGTTATAAATTATGTACGTTACTGTGTTGCCAGAAGAGTAGGTTGAGCAATGCTCACTTGCAATCCTTGTGACGTGCACCAATTTTAAATTAGGAAACTTTAGGCAATTTATAACTTCTTTGAGAAGTTGGCTAAATAAATTCCACATTTGTGAGCACATTGTCAGATTATGTATACACATTTTCACAGTAGAGCCCTGTTTCTTGATATCTGCTTGATCCATAGGATTTTTCAGCTTTTCTCTTTAGCTTAGTCTTTTAAAATATTGATTTCCTTACTAGAAGCCTAACAAATATATTTTATTTTGGTAATTTGAGGATATTTCCTTAAGGTAAACAATGCCTTGGGCCTCTTAATTTATGGTCTGCCATAATACATTTCTCTCTTCAAGAGGAATCTTTAAATATTCGATCTTAATATCCCTTAAAGCACACTTTTAAGGAACAAGCACAGACTTAGTAGTTTTCATGAGTTTAATATCACCGATACTGCTTTTTATCCAAAGGACACATTAGTCTTGATTTTTATAATCCACAGTTTTAAACAGCAACTACTGTAAACTCCTACTCGGCTGATCTCTTTCCCAAGAGGAGAGTTAAGGTCAGTGATGATGCATGTTCCGGAACATGTTCAGGAAGGAGTGAGAACTCCACTAGGAGCAGTCCCCTTCACTTGTCTTTTCTCATCCTGGAGACGTGGGGAGATCCATTCGCCAGTGTGGTTGCTGGATCGAGAGCTGCATAGCTTCTCTCTGGACCTCAGCACAAGCTGGGCGTTGGGACAAGATCTCTGAGGGGGCTGGTGGATGCTTGCGGCTCAGCAGTGTGCTCAGGGACCATGAATGTTCCAGAGAAACATCGCAAAGGATTTGGCCCCATTAACTAAGAGGTTCTAAACTCTCAATTTGTTTTGTTGACTCAAATGAAGCAAGGTTGCCTCTAAAGGGAGGCTACTGAACACTAATGGATCTATAAGCAATGTATATGATGGTGGCAAGTTTGTTTCTAAACTTGATCAGCAAATAGCTCGAGTCTCATGCTGACTTGAATTGATGATACAGATTGAATTCTTCTTCTTCTTCTTCTTCTTCTTCTTCTTCTTCTTCTTCTTCTTCTTCTTCTTCTTCTTCTTCTTCTTCTTCTTCTTTCTCCTCCTCCTATTCCTTTTTATCCTCTTTCATGCCTTGAGATGAACAAAAACCCCATAGAATATGATACAAATATGAAAGTAAGACAAATATTACAATTTTATATCCATGGCAAATGTGCAGGAAAAGTGAAGTTTCTGACTGATTCCCTCATGTGCACATATCTTTAAAATGTTACAAAAATAATATGGCCTTCCAAAGAAAAGCATACTGTCATTTTGCAGATGTAACTATGATACTTGAATCTCTGCTACACTATGCACCATGGACATCTGTGGCAAATCTTGCTGAACAAATCTGTCTTCACATTTGCCTTCATCTCCTTCTAAGCATCTTTGGTCAGAACATTTCATCAACAATGATATAAGAATGTAATTTTCAGCTTGGCTTTTGTTTTCATTGTAGCTGTTTTAGATCATATTTATAGTAGATAGCACCATCCCGGTGAGACTTTGGTGACTGACTATATTGTCTCTTTACCTGTAGGCCATAGACAAAGTCTGAGTGCTAAAAGAATCCTTGAGGGCAGATGATTCTGCAGGTAAATCTGTTTGCTCCTAAGCCTAATAACTGAGTTCAAACTCATATAAAAGGTGGTAGGAGAAAATGGACTTCATATAGTTGTTCCCTGACCTTTATGTGCACACAAATGCCCACACATACAAATCATACACATGTGCATGTGCATAATCATGCACAATATTGTTAGTCACAATAATAAAAATAAGCAAAGTTTTTGAAGTTATTAAAAGGAAACTTAGAGACTCTAAACAGCATGTGGACCTGTTTTAATTGAAATATAGAAAAGACCTCAAGAGTTTAATTTTTTCAAACCAGAGAATGAACAAAATTAATATTGAGTAATAGTTTTGAATGAAATTCATTCAGGAAAGTGATATTTTGGGGGGAAATCTTTTATTATACCTTAAAACAGTGAAAGTGAAAAGTATTTTATAAAACCATATTACAAGAAAAATACATAAACATATAGATGCATATATCCTCATATCATATGTATTTTAATATTAAAAATATCAGTCAATCCTATAGATGACTGTAAGCATTCACTTCTGTATTTGCCAGGCACTGGCATATCCTCACTCGAGATAGCTATATCAGGGTCCTTTCAGCAAAATATTGTCTGGGTTTGGTGGCTGATTATGAGATGGATTCCCCAGGTAGGGTAGTCTCTGGATGGTCCATCCTTTTGTCTTAGCTCAAAACTTTGTCTCTGTAACTTCTTCCATGGGTGTTTTGATCCATATTCTAAGGAGGAATGAATACAGGACCCCCAATGGAGGAGCTAGAGAAAGTACCCAAGGAGCTGAAGGGGTCTGCAACCCTATAGATGGAACGACAAATATGAACTAACCAGTACCCTCAGAGCGTATGTCTTTAGCTGCATATGTAGCAGAAAATGGCCTAGTCGACCATCATTGAGAAGAGAGGCCCCTTGGTCTTGCAAACTTTATATGCCCCAGTACAGGGGAATGCCAGGGCCAAGATGTGGGAGTGGGTGGGTAAGGGAGCAGGGCAGGAGGAGGGTAAAGGGAACTTTCTGGATAGCATTTGAAATGTAAATAAAGAAAATATCTAATAAAATATATCAAGTCAAATTTGACAACTAATATTTACATACACACACAGTCATTTTCAAGAATGCCAGCTAATCGAATTTTGTTTGCTTGTTTGTTTCAAGACAGGGTTTCTCTGTGTAGCCCTGGCTGTCCTGAAACACACTCTGTAGACCAGGCTAGTCTCGAACTCATAAATCTGCCTGCCTCTACCTCCCAAGTGCTGGGATTAATGGCAGGTGCCACCACCACCCGTCAGGATACGTTTTTTGAAATGGAATTAGAAATTATATGGTTTATATGTATTGACTTCCATTTCAGATGCTTTTACCACTATTTTTCCATGTAATTTTCACAACAGGCTAAGAAAAAATATAAAAAGCCATACATGATTTAATACAACCCTAGTGCCAGGCATGGAAAATACTCCCTATAAATTGTTGCTTAGGTGAGTCAATGAATCCCTGAAAACAATAAATGCTATTACCATTGTCCTTGGCTACACCTCAGAAATTGCAGGTAAGATCTTATTGCTAAACACACTGTACAGTTTTGATACAGGTTTTGAATAGAAGGACCTAGAGCTAACATGGACATCCCCTTCCTGAGGACTGACCCTCATAACAACTCCAAATGTGATTGGTTAGCTGCCTGAGGATAAAACCACCCAATACTTTATAGCTTTAAAGTTTGTGGACCATAACAATGACCAATTTGCCAAGATATCTCCACTGTACCAGGGGCACTATTTGGGGTAAGTAGTCACTGTCTAATTGGATTTAAAGTCTAGCTAGTATGAAGGAAGTGATGCAGGTTACTGTGAATCTAGCCAAATGCCTGTCACTGATGTTGTCATAGACTTTGGAGGAGAACTGACTACTGTCGCTTTCCTAAACCATATAATTTCTAATTCCATTTCAAAAAACGTATCCTGACGGGTGGTGGTGGCACCTGCCATTAATCCCAGCACTTGGGAGGTAGAGGCAGGCAGATTTATGAGTTCGAGACTAGCCTGGTCTACAGAGTGTGTTTCAGGACAGCCAGGGCTACACAGAGAAACCCTGTCTTGAAACAAACAAGCAAACAAAAAAAGCATCCTTATATTCACAGATAAACATAGCACTCACTAGTATGTAAAGGGTCATTGCTTTGAAACAGATAAGTGACCTGCTTATTGCAGAAGTCAATAATTACTCAAAATGCAGAGAATTACAGACAAGGTGGTAACTGATACCTCTAAAAAAACAACCTGCACACTTAACACTCCGGGTTCATCATGAGTGTGGGCAGTTAGATTTTAAGAGTCAGTGGACGTGGAAATCTGCTGTGAGATACCGGTATCTATATATTACACAGAAGCTACTCTTGTTAGCAAACTTTGGGAGGTGACAATCTATGGTCCATGTCAGGTCCAGACATCCATCCTCAATAAACCATTTTAATGAGTCACATGTAAAGTAGAAAGCAGAAAAGGTAGCATTATTCAATGTGGGCATATTGGGAGGGCCATGGATATGCACAATCCAGGTTAACACTTGAGTCTCACCACTTCCCTATCACTGCCTGGACTACAGTCCAATCTATACAGTGGGCTGACACATTGTTATAATTGTGTAAAATGTCATTACAGAAGACATATTTCTCTTTTGGATGGCTGTAGGCTTATCTTCTCCCAATATCAGATTTCTGGGAAAATTCTCATTCTTTAGAGTTCACATTTCAACAGTTTCGGTTGGCAGACTGAGAGATATAAATATCTCTGTCGAATATTTTCATTTCTGCTGGGCTGGTTACAGTCCAGCAAATTCTAAAAATCATAGTAACTTAAATAAGACACTAGCTGTTATACTATTGTAAATGGGAGTAATCTTATAGGGGCCTATCTAACCCATAGATAAAAATCTACTGGAAGCCAATGTCTACTGAGATAAGGACACCCACTTTTCTTCAGTGACGAGTGCCCTGATAGGTTATTGAATCCCAGGTGGCCAGCCTTAAACACATAGACATGAGTAACATTAAATAAGTCTATTTGATTTTCTAACATTTAAATTATTTCTTCAAAGTTCGCATTACATATTCCAAAACATGAGTGGGAACACACACTTGCTTGCAGGCACACACACACACAAACACACACACACACATATAAGCACACAAACACATACACATGCACACATTTAACAATAACAGACTAGGTAATGAATTGAGATGGAGTTAATGTACACAGGAGGAGCTGAGAAAAGAGCAAAGGAGAGAAATAACTCAAGTACCATAGTTGTGTATAAAATTCTCCAAAAACATTTAAATTATTTCTTCAAAGTTCGCATTACATATTCTGGAGATTACAGGTAGAAACAAGAAATTGCTACCACATTCTAGATATTAGTAACAGCCATGATTACAATTATTTTTGTGAGCAGTGAGGTTCAAAGTGGTTAATCTTGTGTGGGGTCTTCTGACACTGGGCTCAGAGTCTCACCTTCAACACCTCACAGCTGTTCCCAGCCAATGGGAATTTCTTTAACAAAGAGAAAAAAAATAACCAAGAACAATCACACAGGTTGTTTTCCATTTGCAGGAACTCAGCCTTTTAGGCTCAACATTTCCTTTTAGACAAAAGAGGTTTGCCAAGTGCCTGATCCTCTCCAGCTCCCTTGCTGCCAGTGTTTATCTTTAGAGGAGAAAAAAAAGGAATCCCCAGAAAGGTCTTGATCCTTTCTTCTTGAAGGTGGGAGGAAAACACCTTTTGAAACTACTCCTGCCGTCAATGTTAAGGAGTTGATTTGTAAAGCCAGGGTCTTGCAAAACTACTAAATCAAAGTAAAATGGCTTTACATTTGTAAACTTTGTTTCTACTTAATGGGATTAGAAAGACCACTCACATTAAACAAACAAAAACATCAGTTCAGCTTCAAGACAGAACAGTAAATTAACCATGCACAGATTCTGAAAACCAGAGTGAACTTCGGCTGAGAAGGTCTGTTTTAAGATGGCCTAAAGAGTCAGGAAGCATAGCCTCATTCACTTTTCACACCTACTCTTTATTTAAGGCACATGCACTATAGAGTAACAACAACAGCAGCAGCAGCAACAACAACAAAACTACAAAAAGAATGACATAAAATCTGTAGATGTTGGGTTGGTCAGCAGTTAAAATAATATTCTTTTCACCCTAAACTTCTCCAGATGTGAGACTGTGAATCAGAGCTGGAGAGCGACCTCCACCAAAATCCCATCGATATGTGAAGAGAAAATTTTACATTTTAAAAAGAATATACAGCAATAAAATTTCACTTACTTAAAAAACAAGTATCTTGGACATTCTCAAAATCAATTAGCTTTGAATACCTAAGGTAATAGGAGCTCCTGGTAACTGCCCTTTTGACCCTTCTCGGTGCTCTTTGTCATTTTGCCTGTCTTCTAACAAACATTTTGTAACTGCTAAGACTGCTATAATCTTATCTATCTCCAAATATGCAGCTATGACTCAGTACTGTCATTACTGAGTTTACCCTGACATCAAATTTCTTCATGTGGAAATCAAGTGACATTAAAACCAGAAAAGGTTACTATACTTTAGTTTGGTTTTGTAGATCTGCCTACTTAGAATTTCTATAACTGGCAAAAAAAAAAAAAAAAAAAAAAAAAAAAAAAAATTCTAAACCTCCTCAACAATCATGTAATCTGACTGGAGAGAAAAAAAAATGAATGCACAAGCTTGTGTAGCCATAGGGTAGGTTAAGACAGGAGGATTGGGAGAGTACAAAGGGGTAGATAGTGGATGAACCAGAGTCTTTTTTTTTCCAATTTTTTTTATTAGATATTTTCTTAATTTACATTTCAAATGCTATTCCGAAAGTCCCCTCCCCCCTCTCCCCTCTCTGCTCCCCTGCCCACCCACTCCCACTTCTTGGCCCTGGCGTTCCCCTGTATTGGGGCATATAAAGATTGCTGTACCAAGGGGCCTCTCTTCCCAATGATGACCGACTAGGCCATCTTCTGCTACATATGGAGCTAGAGACATGAGTTCTGGGGGTTCTGGTTAGTTCATATTGTTGATCCTCTTCTAGGGTTGCAGACCCCTTCAGCTCCTGGGGTTCTATCTCTAGCTTCTCCATTGTGGGCCCTGTGTTCCATCTTATAGATNCTTTTGTGATTGGGTTACCTCACTAAGGATTATATCCTCCAGATACATCCATTTGCCCAAGAATTTCATAAATTCATTTTTTAAATAGCAGAATAGTACTCCATTGTGTAAATGTACCACATTTTCTGTATCCATTCCTCTGTTGAGGGACATCTGGGTTCTTTCCAGCTTCTGGCTATTATAAATAAGGCTGCTATGAGCATAGTGGAACATGTGTCCTTTTTACGAGTTGGAACATCTTCTGGGTATATGCCCAGGAGAGGTATTGCTGGATCCTCTGGTAGTACTATGTTATCTCAGAAAATTGAACCAGAGTCTTGTTCAGAGAATTCAACTGAGGTATGAACCGTGAAGTCAATCCATGGTAGGATGATGTCAGCGAGATAACTGAGTTAATGTATGTGAGGACACAGTACAGTAACTGGCAAAGAACATCAGGAAAAGAAGCCAACACATGCTTAGGATGCTCACAGTCATCCATAAGAGGGAGCACGGGGCCAACATTAGAGAAGCTAGAGATAGAACCCCAGGAGCTGAAGGGGTCTGCAACCCTAAAAGAGGAACAACAATATGAACTAATCAGAACCCTCAGAACTCATGTCTCTAACTCCATATGTAGCAGAAGATGGCCTAGTCGGCCATCATTGGGAGGAGAGGCCCCTTGGTACTGCAATCTTTATATGCGCTAATACAGGGGAACGCCAGGGCCAAGAAGGAGGAGTGGGTGGGCAGGGGAACAGGGAGGGGGAGGAGGGAGGGGATTTTCGGGATAGCATTTGAAATGTAAATTAAGAAAATATCTAATAAAAAAATGCTGAAAAAAAAAAAAAGAACTTTAAGCTTGGGGCTGGGGAAGGGGATGTGAAGAGAAAGCCCCACACATTTCACAATAACTTTTCCAAGGGATAGTGAGGAACTATTAAGAACAAGAGAACAATTTAGATTGCCTGGCTTCCTAGGAACCACACTGAAACATGGACACCAAGATAAACATTGTTTCAGTTACTGAGGTTAATATTTAATTCATTGAGACTGCTGGGAGCAGGGTTGGAAACTTCTGTATTAACTTCCTTTAAAATGGTATGGATTTACTGATATGAAGAATCTTAAAATCTCTTATAAAACAAAGTGGAGAGAGTTCTAACAACTAAAGCAGCGATGCTATCAACATAGAGGAAACAGAAACATAGAACCAAGGGGAAGGCTTAGATATAGAATGATAAAGTCTAAATTCTTAATGTAAATTATGATGGCTAGGGGCTGGAGAGATGGCTCAGCGGTTAAGAGCTCTGACTACTCTTCCAAATGTCCTAAGTTCAATACCTGGCAACCACATGGTGGATCACAACCATCTGTAATGACATCTGATATCCCCTTCTTGTATGTCTGAAGACAGCTACAGTGTACACCTATAAATAAATAAATAAATAAATAGATAAATAAATAAATAAATAAATAAATAAATAAATAAATAAATCTTTAAAAAAAATCATGAGGACTGTAGTTAGCAGTCCTGAAATTTGCTATGATTCAAGAGTATTTTTCTTGTTACAACTAAACAAGTTAAATGTAACATTAATAAATATGGTAACTTCCTTTCTTCCTTCCTTCCCTCCCTACCTCATCCCCTGTCTTCCCCTTCCTTCCTTCCTTCCTTCCTTCCTTCCTTCCTTCCTTCCTTCCTTCCTTCCTTCCTCCCTCCCTCCCTCCCTCCCTCTCTCCACTCCCTCCCTCTCTCCTTCTCTCTTTTTCTTTTTCTTTTTCTTTTTCTTTTTCTTCTTCTTTTTCTTTTTCTTTCTCTTTTTCTTTGGTTTTTGGTTTGGTTTGGTTTTTCGAGGCAGGGTTTATTTTTGTTGCCCTGGCTGTTCTGTACCTCTGTAGACCAGGATGGCCTTGAATTCACAGAGATCCACCTGCCCCTTTCTCTTCAGTGTTGGGAGTACAAGCATGAGCCATCACCCATCCAGCTACATGATAAAATTTTAAACTGTGGAGCTTTAATAAGTTTATTAATGCTTTCTGTTGTAGGCTTTAAAAGTAAATATCAGTAGAAAAAAATCACTTTTATAGCCTAGTTTTTAAAAAATTATGTTTCATACAATATATTTTGGTCATATTCTTTCTCATCCCCAAACCCTCCTCTATTCTCTCCACCTCCCTATGAATCCAATTTCAAGTTCATTGTCTTTCTTTCAACTCAACAACAACCTCCCACATCACAAAAAATCAACAAAACATTCAAAGGGTCAAACTCAGCAAACCATGAGCAAAGAGGCAGAAAACCTGCCTGTGTGGTGTTGATTTCTCCCGAGCCTGAGAAAGGTTGACATACTCAGTGACCCTCCATTACAGAAAACTGAGTTTTCTTCTGTGAACAGCTACTAATTGCAAAAAACTTTGTGTGTGTGTGTGTGTGTGTGTGTGTGTGTGTGTGTCTGTGTCTGTGTGTGTGTGTCTGTGTGTGTGTGTGTGTTAGGACCGGGACTTTGTGTTCACTTCACCTTCTCTGTGCTAAGATTTTATCTGGCTTGTTCAAGTCTTGTGAATGTTATCACAATTTCTTTGATTTCCTTGCAGTCCTGTTGTGCCTGGAAGACACAGTTTCTCTTGGAGTCAATCACCATCAACTTTGGCTCTTAGAATCTTTCTGCCTCCTTTCCTACATTGTTCACTAAACTTTGAAGGGGAGGGGATTTTTTTTCTTAATATCTTATTTACAGCTGAGTGATTCAAGTGTTTCCTACAATATATTTTGGTCATATTCTTTCTCATCCCCCAAACCATCCACTCACTATGTGCATATTGTACAGTATGGCTGTCTGTGGTTATCATCTGCTGCAAGAAGTGGCTTCTCGAATGAGGGTTGAATGCACTGATCTATGGGTACAGTAATGTGTCATTAGGAGTTTATTGTTATGCTCACTTGGCAAAGTAATAGCAATAGTTTTCCCTCTAGGGTCCATGACCTGAGCCTCAGATACTTGGCACCATTAAAAATATCATGTGTGTGTTTCATGGAGTGAGCCTTAAATTGCATCGAAAACTGCTTAAAACCTGAGCCATTAGTTTAAAACCAAACACTGACAAGATAATATTCATGAAAAAGCTTTGAAATTAGTCTTTTACTTCTCATTCACTCTTTCAAAAGTTCCCGCTTAGTTCACCATTATTTCAAAGAAAAATAAAAGAAAATTTAGCTTTTAATCCTTTTGGTAATCATGACAAACATTTTATTTTAAAAATGTGGAACTGGTGCATTGTTTACAGTTTTAGAACAGTGGCCAGAATGAAGCGTGCAATATTGGAAAGACAGCTGAGCTGTTAAAGGATCTACTGTGCTGGTGAGAGAACTAGAGCTTGGATATTCAGAACTCAAGTAAGTGCCACATAGGCATGGCACCAGACTTTAACTCTAGCTGTGGGATGGCAGAGGCAGGAGATTTCTTGGCAAACTGTCTAGCCAAACTAGTCAGATCTGCAGACTGTGTTTCATTCAAAGATTTTGCCCCAATGAATAAGGTGAAGGGCATGGGGAAAGATTTCTAGCCACACCCATGGGGCTAATTGCACCCCTCCCCAACATGCACACACACACATACCTCACACACAGATACACAAGCACGTGTACATATTATATAACACATGTTCATGTCACACACATGTCACACACACACACAAGCATATGCACATACCACACTCACATGCACATTATCACACACACATGCACATACACACACAGAGAGACAGAGAGCCACCAAGACAGACAGAAGCAGACAGAGACAGACTGCAAATGCTTCTTAGAACAGTCTCCATGGACTGATGGCTGGTGAGGTGTTGGTTGTTCTCAAAGTCTCCTGTACCACAATGTCTACTTTGGTAGTAGCCTGAACAAATAGACCACTTTCAAACTGACAGTAGTCAGTATTGTTCCTTATTTTTCATTCACATCTTTCTGTAACTAGTCCCTTTATATGCGTCATATGTACTAAGGTCACTATGCAAACAGTTTCCAAGCAACAGCTTTTTTTTTTTTTAAACTAGTTTCCCCATTTTCTATAGCATCCAGTGGGTATGTAAGAAGAGATAATCACAATAGTAAGAATCATTGGATTATGTGGATGAAGAAGAGTCTTAATACACACTTCCTATATAGTAAGGGCAAGCTACTTGTTTCCTGCCAATCACAAGTCTTATTGTGATCTAGGGAAAATGTTTGTAATAGCTCTTATAATTTACAATTGTATTCTCTTACCTTTTTCGCTAAGGGGACTTTTTCAAAGATGTTGCTTCATTGTCAACTCTGAGTTTTATATTCAGCCTTTTGTGATCTTCCTGTGCCTTCCCAGACACGTTTGTGGAAAGTGGAGATGAGCCAGATCATGGGATGCAAACCATATGCTGTTTCACACCAGAAACTTTTATTTTTCTCTCAGTATCTGTTTATAATTGCTCTGTTCTTTTGATTTCCCAGCTTCCTGGAACCTTAGCCTGGTTTCTGCTCCTCACTCTACTGGTTTAGTGAACTCCCTTCCTGTGTTTCTTCTTCTTCTTAGCCTTCCATACATTCTGGAATCTGCCCCTTCACTTGGAGTTGGCAACATTTATTCTTATCTAACTACCTGCTCCCATCCTAGAATTTTGTATTGAAAACCAGCAGATGGTAAACTTGTCCCAGGAGTTGTAATTAAGTACAGAGTAAAGATTACTTTTAAAATTGGTGATCAATTATAGCCCTTGAGCCAGGTGATCTTGAATTTCTGGTTGACATATATTGAATCATCATTTTAAGAATGTAATGTGTTAACAATTTTTTTTTGAATAAGAATTTGTTCATGGCATGCAATTGAAATTCATTTATTTAGTAAAGAGCATTAGTGAAGCCTAGATTGCCAGAAAATGTTACATTTAGAAAAAATGCAACCAAATTGTTTATCAAATATTTATACAAAGAAATGAAACAAGGTTTAAGTGCAGTGGCACTAAAGGCTATTGCATTAAGAGCAAGAATTCTAATGCTTAATGCTTTATTGTAAACTTAATCTAATGAAACTAAACTGATTCAGAAGATGAATACAGCTTCTGCCATACTGAATTATATAAATTACATCTTTCTTGATCTTTAAAAGTCAGAGATGGAAAAAAATAAGTATGATGTGCTTGGTGAGGTTATCCAAGCACAGAAACAGTTTGCAAGCGAGCAAGTATTAGCGTCTTTGAAATGACTGTAGACAATTTCACAGTGGCTCTTAAAATGTATCCAATAAACATTTTCAAAAATGACACTCATCTAGTTATTAATACGGAATTAATTAATTAATTAGATTCTATTGCTGAAGGCTGTAAAAAAATATCAAAATGACCGAACAATCTAAGATATCGAACAAAAATCTGAAGGTCGACTCAATGAGCCGTAGCTTAAGTACCTTTAAGATGAACATTGTACAAATATATGTCTCTTCCTGTCTTTGAAATTCCTTAAATTTGTATTGTTATGTGATTAAAACACCTGGCATTTATATATTTCTAGGGAATTGCACAAATATCTTCACATTATTCCAGAATTATTCTTGTATTAATAGAGCATAAAAAGCAACTAACATTTAATTCATTATTTTCTTATATCTTTTTCCTTAGTGAAGGAATGGACACTTTCATGAGTTTGCCCATTAAACAGCAATGTTTTGCTTTTTGTTTTGAATACAAAAATGTTAACCCAGAAGGCTCATCCCTTACCTGGTGGCATATTGAGAGATCATGGGGCACTAGCTACACCCATTGATCATTATGAGATAGGCCTATAATACACTTAGTGGGAACTTGAGAGGAGGTGCCTTTAAAGGACCAGTTCCTTTCTTGCTTTCTTAGCTTCTGTCGTGCCTCCAGGGGAGCAATTCTTTTTTCTTTTCTCTTCCTTCTTCCTTCCTTCCTTTCTTTCTTTCTTTCTTTTTCTTTCTTTCTTTCTTTCTTTCTTTCTTTCTTTCTTTCTTTCTTTCTTTCTTTCTTTCTTTCTTTCTTCCTTCCTTCCTTCCTTCCTTTCTTCCTTTCTTCCTTTCTTCCTTTCTTTCTTTCTTTCTTTCTTTCTTTCTTTCTTTCTTTCTTTCTTTCTTTCTTCTCCTCCTCCTCCTCCTCCTCCTCCTCCTCCTCCTCCTCCTCTTCCTTCATCTTTTGTTTGTTTTTGAGACAGGATTTCCCTGTATAGCCTTGGCTGTCCTAAAACTCACTCTGTAGACCAGGCTGGCCTTGAACTCAGAAATCTGCCTGCCTCTGCAACCCAAGTGCTGGGATTAAAGTCGTGCGCCACCCGTGCCAGGCTCCCTTTCTTCATGGTGTTCTCCCTCACTACAGGCTCATAGCAATGGGGCCAAGTGACAGTGGGTTGAAACCTCTAAAACTGAGTCTATTTGATTCACTCTATTTGTTTCTCTCAGGTATTTCATGAGATAAAACCAACTATGTTCCTAAAATATGAGGTCAAAAGGCCTTAAGACACTGAGTGTTTGAATGGAACATCCTTACTTTCTGTGCCTTAATTTTCCTTTATCTTGTCAGGCAGTCTTAGTTTTGT
The DNA here is from genome assembly GCA_902729485.2 of Mus minutoides. Lineage (NCBI taxonomy): Eukaryota > Metazoa > Chordata > Mammalia > Rodentia > Muridae > Mus > Mus minutoides. The sequence continues at coordinate 43,132 of CACVCL010019291.1, read as the reverse complement.
ATTGCTGGAAAGAGACATGAGGAAGGCAATTTATAATCTGAGAGGGTTAGAGTTATGAGCTTTGCGGGAAGAAGAATGGTAGCAGGCAGGTGTGGAGCAGTAGTCTAGAGCTCACATTCCATCCATCAGCATGTGTGTATGTGTGTGTGTGTGTGTGTGTGTGTGTGTGTGTGTGTGTGTGTGAGAGAGAGAGAGAGAGAGAGAGAGAGAGAGAGAGAGAGAGAGAGAGAGAGAGAGAGAGAATAACTGGGAATGGCTTTTGAAACCTTTAAGAATCACATATTCTCTAACAAGATCACACCCCATAATCCTTCCCAAACAGTTTCACCAGCTGGGAATTAAATATTTAAATGTACGAGATATGGGGGTCATTTTCATTAAAGCCCTATAGAGATTTCCATATTTTAAATTCTTTCCCTCTGGTTCCTTACAGCACAATGTAAAATGGGCACTACAAATGAATGAGCATGTTTATTGGTTTTTTTTTCCCATTTATTTTCAATAGTTGTTCCCAAAAAGTTCTGTACTACAGGAATTTGAAAAACTGGTTTGTTTTACTGCTATATTTAGACATTTTCTGAGCACCGAAGGGGGGATGCCCAGAGCACAAAATATATATAGACAAGCGCAGATGCTTTACCAGAAATCAGGGGTAGGGGAACAAAAACAGAAGTAGTAAAGTTAGAAGTAAAATTGAAATGCAGTCCTTAGCTACTGGAACCTTGCACTAGCAGCCAAACCTAGGCCACTCAATTACCGCCTCATTTCAATTATGCAGAGCGTTTTCTGAATCCTAAGTTCAAACTAGGTGTAAGACCACGAAGCCCACAATGGTGGCCACCTTTTAAAAGCAATTCAGGAAACACAAATCCATAGCGTCTCATAGAAATAGATTTTTACAAATAATTGGCAACATGAAAAACTCCCCATCATTCTTGATTTATAGAAGTATCTTTCAGATTTCCAAATCATGACAAAATGTTTTAACATCCCACAGATGATATGGAGCAAGTGTATGGTTTACTGTCTAGTTAAACTAAACAGACATAAATAGCACTAAATGCACCTTTATAAAACTGGGGGATTCCATTGCTGTCCATGGCAGTTACTTTTATTAAAAACAAGACAAGGAGTCACCCATCCCCAGTATATCTCCTGCCAGGACTGCTGTTGTGTGACAAAAAGAGATGATTACCAATCTCACCTCCCTGAGTGTCTGACTTTACACTTTCCCCTCAAAGGGCTAACTTTCTGTTTGAGTCAGCAAGAATTGAAAAAGAGTAAATGAGTACTTCAGAGCTCTTCATTGCCATAAAAATGCAAAATAAACATAGCATCGAGCATGCCAGCTAGAATAAAGCTGTCACCGAGATGAATGCACTGCTAGAAAGACTTCTTCACAATACTCCGTGTGCTCCTTCACATGATAAAACTGATCAGTCCCAACTGTCTGCATTGTATTTGCATAACGACACTGACGTTAAATAAGTAAAAATATTCTCAGTGTAATGAGTTTTGTTCAGTGTGTTTTCTCATATACATTTACAATCATTTATGCACATATGATTTTTTTTGCTACTTTCGCTCTTATTGTGCATTAGGTTTCAATGTTTAATAGCAGACACAAGTTCTGAAACTGACTCTTAAAATGCATGTTTTTGGCATACATTTAAGTCAATATAATTGATGAACATGCTTATTTTAATAGCTATGAAGTAATCTAGAATACAGTTACTTGTGTTCATGTTTCATTAAATATCATCCCTATGAAATAAATTTACAAAGTGAAGTTTACAAAAACCATGCCTGTCTTTATTTTCATGCTCTAAAATTATTTTAATATGCTTACTTTACTACATATACAATATATAATCTACAATATGTAACTATTTAATATATTATCTTATAATTTATACTTAGAAAATATACCTTCTGATTTAGTGTGGTTGAGAAAAATTTGTGCTCATTCTCATTTGAAATATCCAATCAGTTATGTCTAAACAAATAGTTATTTTTCTCTTAATTTTTTATACTGAGTTCTCTAGTCAAAGTTGAGTAGGAAGAAATACTTTTCTCATTTTTCACCTTAAATGGAAAAGTTTCAATATTCTCCATATGAGATGCTTATCTGATTAAGCAACAGCCTTTACAGTATCTTTGCTTGCCCAGATTGTTTCAATAGGTATTGACTTATATTTAACACATTTAAAAAATTGATAGTTGATATTTTGTAATTTTATTCTAATAGTTCAAAGAATCGTAATTATTAATATTTAAATGTTGTTTCTGGAATAGTTACAAGTCTGATAAAATACATTATTGTTATATAATACTTGGTTCAATCTGCTAATTCTGTAGTTAAGCTCTCTGTAAAAGTAAAAGTTTACAATGAGAATTTCCTGTCTTAGTTTTTAGGTTTTTCAAAATTTATATAAGCTTATATGTCTATGTGTGTGTGTGTACAAGTCAGTGCAGGTACCAGACTGTATAGATCCCCTGGGGAGCAAATTAGCAAGAGGTTGTGAGCCACCAAATGAGGGTGCTGAAAACCAGTTCCTCTTGAAAGAGTAGTACCATCCTTAGCCACGGAGCCTTCATTGCAACCCCCAGGACTTTATGCTCGTAATAAAGTTTGGTAACTTGATGCTATAACTCTCAGCCATTATATGCTCTGCAAAAGAACTTATGCTCCTTTAAATATTTTTAGAGTGTTTCCATTGGTACTATCAGAAAGAAGCTAGAATTTTTTAATACAAAGTGAATTATTTACAGATTTATTTTTCTAATGAGATAAGTTACTACCAATAGTATTAATGTTATTTCAAGTTTGAAAAGATGTCTAAGTCATTTATAGTTTCAAATATATAGTTATAAATATTTTTATAAAATACTGTATTAAATATCTGTGACATAAACATATTTTACATCATATATACATATAGTGATTAATCATTCCATCTGAATATTGTTATTTGTGTTTTTTCTTCATTTTATTTCAGTATGAGTAAAATTTATATATTTTTTCAAATTGGAGAGAAAGCTTTTGTTTTCTAAAAATCTATTTAAGCACTCATTTACTCTAAAACTCAATTCATGACTTTTTTTACTTCTTATATGTTTGAGATTATACTATAATTACATCATATCCTCTTCCCTTTCCTCCCTCCAGTCCCTTCCATATGCCTTTCCTTGCTATCTTTCATATTAGTGACTTATTTTCATTAATAAACACATACACACACACACACACACACACACACACACACACACACACACACACACACCTAAATAGAAACTGTGAAGTCTTTATAAGTCTTTGAAACTTGAATGTATATTTTCAGGGCTGACAATATTTAGCATGTTTGTTGTGGTATTTTTGCTAATTTTTAGGAAGTCATGTTGGTGAGACTTTATGGGAATAGCTTCTGATATTAGCAGGAAATGTCACAGCAAGATCCCCAAGTCTCTGGTTCTAACAGCTTTTCCATTCCCCTTCTGCAATAGTCCCTGAGCCTGGTGTGTGGGAGGGTTTTTGTTTGTTTGTTTTTGTTTTTGTTTTGTTTTGTTTTGTTTTGTTGTGGTTATATCCACTGGAATTGGGCTCCACAATTCTGCATTTTGTCCAGCTGTAGTTTTCTGAAATCGTTCCTGTCTGTTACAAGAAGAAATTTCCTTGATGAGAGACGAGGACTACATCTGTCTGTGAGCATAAGGGTAAATATTTAGAATGTAGTTAGGGATTATGGTGGTTTATTAAAGTGGTGGTTATAGGCTCTCCTCCAAAATGCATGACTTCACTAGCCGTAGATAGTTGGCTAGGTTTCCAGTACTGGGCACAAATTCCCTCTTGTTGAATGGTCCTTAAGTCTGATTACAGAGCAGTTACTATGCCTACCACTACTTCACCATAGGGTTACTGTGACAGGCTGATGGCTGTGATTTACCTGTGACATAGCAGGCTTGGACTGTGGGTTGCTTCCTCCTTTGGAAGCTCTCATGTTGTTTTCTGGATACAGGAAAGGTAGTCCTTAAGGAGGAGGCATCCAGAGTAGTTCCAGATCAGAGACCTCTGGGATGGGCATCGGAAATGCACGGAGTCTGCAGTAATAAGGACTTCCTTCTACCTCTGAGAAGCAACCACAGTCAAAACCAGTAGGCTTTATGTTCGAGAGTTTCTGGGACAGCCCCGACTAACAACTCAAAAGAGTGCTTGTCATGCATGATGTTTGGATTTATGTTAGATGTCCTTTGGTTCTTGGAGGAAACACTCTTAGCCCAAGGAAAAAAATGTATATTTAAGTAAAATATATACCTATTTTTGTAGGTAGCTCTAGATCTTCAGATATGAGTAAATATATTGGGGTAATTGAAGAATCCAGAAACATAAAGAGGAACCATTGCTTGGGTGCAAGAAGTGGGAAGAAATGCAGAGAGAAGTTGTTGGTCACAGGGGATCTGATCTAGGATACGGGACAGAAAAGGGACCTCTAATTAGTGAGGTGACATGAAAATTCATAAGGAATTATACTAATTCCTACTTAATAACTACCTGAAAAACAAAACTATGAACAATGATGTTTAAAGAAACATTTATGGATTTTATTTAGAAAGATCTCATCCTTTTAAGTCCCCTTGATATCTGGTTTCCTATCCTTGATCTCTTTCACATGTTCTTTTCACATGTGTTACAGAGTATATAATAACACACCGTTAAATCATATTGATGATCCTGAGCATCCATATCCTAATACTATTGCATTTCATCACTTTTATTGACGATGAAGGATGTTTGTAGAGGTTTCTGTGCCTAGTTAAATTGATCATGAGGAATGATTGCTGATGTTTATAACTAGGTTTTTTTTCCAGCTGATAGTCTTCCACTTTTAGTTTTGTGATGCCTTTAAAACATAAATGTATAGTGAAATATTTTACTTGATTTCTATTACATATCATTATTTTATACTCAGTCTACTACAATAATGAACAATGTTAATATATTCTGTGACACTGAACATTCTTTGATTTTTCCAGACTTTATAATTTTTTATGATTTTTAAGGTAACAATTTTCTCCATTTATATCTAATTTTAGAAACTCTACTGGAGTGCAGAGCTCCTTGGCTGCAGGCCTGTGAGGACTTTTAATTCAGAAGCACCTAGATGAACTGCTTTCCTTTTTTTCTGAACCATACAAAGTTTAAGGCCCATGTTTAACTTTTTTCTTGTTTACATACTCACAGTATCTATATTGATATAGTAGATATCCTTATTTTAAATTTTTAACAGGCACATTATTAGCGCATATTTATAGTATCCAGTATAAATCAATAAATACACACATTGTGCAATATAGAGATTATATTTCTATGTCCTCCAACATTTACCATTTATTGTTATTCTTCTAAACATTTGCAACCATACCTAGTGTTTAATTGTTTATTATTATTCAAATACATTGTGAGCTTTATCAAATGATTTTAACTTTTTGGTCATTCTTATAAGCCAAATAATATTAAGAGATTTAATAATAATTGAATTATTCGCATACCTCTGGAAACAATCTAAATTTATATCAATTACCTTATAAGTATTGATTTACATTAATATTTATTTATTTATGTCTCTATCTTGCGGGAGCAGAGTCTCATGAATCCTGGGATGACCTTGAACTTGTTTTGTAGCCAAGGATGACCTTTGACCTCTGATATTCTTGATCCCTTCTCTCAAATACTAGTATTACAGGCATACAAAGACAATCTGGTTTGTGTAGTGGTAGGAATCAGACTGAGAGCTTTATGAATTCTTACTAAGCTCTCAGCAAGTGACCTACATTCTCAGTCCTATATAAAAAGTTTAATTGCTCTGTAGGATTATGTTTTATATGATTGATTTAGGATTTTACATTAACATATATACATGGTCATCTTTATATATTCTGAATGTGGAACTTTTTATTCATCTATACTCTGGAAAAGTTTACAACAGTTTGGAAATTTCCATTCTTTAAAGGTCTAATTGATCTCACCTGCTATTCCCTTCAGGCCTTGTGGGTTTTTACTTGAAAATTCCTTCAATTTTGATACTATTCAGATTTTACATTCACTTGTCATATTGTTTATAGCTTTAAAATCTATTGTTTTATAAAAGTAAACTTAGATAGTCCTTTCCAATTCTTTATGATTTCTTTATTGGTTTGGGCCATCTCTGATTACTGTTCCAGCATCAGGTCCCATCTTCTGTTCGATGGGAGTTGAAGTCAAATGTCCCATCTGCTCCTTCCCATCAGGTGACATTGCAAGCTGTTCAGTGGTTTCTCACAATTACCTGCTTGGATGGATGAGTGACAGGTAGTCACAGCAGGTTCCTGCTGACCATGACACTCCTTGTCTATGTCCTTTCTTTCATTGTCACTCTTCCCTGGCTACCCGATACTTTTGGAAATCCCCAAAGTAGATATTTAGCACCACAGTGCTTATCCCAGAATGCAAACTAGCCTAGGTTAAAAACAACTCCACAAGAAAAAGTTCCCTTAAAAAAAAAACTTATGCTTCTCTTGTGCATTGCATCCTGACCACAGTTTCCCCTTCCTCCCCCCGCCTCTAGTTCCTCTCTTGCTGCCCCCTACCCCGTCCTCCAGATCCACTACCCCTCCATTTCCCTTCAGAAAAGAGCAGGTCTCCTTGGGATATCAACTCAATGTCACAAACATTTACAATAAGGCTAGGCACAAACCCTCATACCAAGGCTGGATTCAGTAACCCAGTAAGAGGGAAGGGGACCCCAAGAACAGACAGTAGAGTCAAAGATAGCCCCACTCCCACTGTAAGGAGTTCCACAGAACATCAAGCTATACAACTATAATCTATATGCAGTCTATACTTAGTACCAGAGGCACAGCAGGGAGCATTAGGTACTGTCAGATGGTAGCTTATCATAAAAGAAAGTTCTTTGTAGGAGTATAATCTTCAAATTCAACAGATTGGAAAAGTTACTGTATGAATATTGGCAGTCATCACTCCATAACCCATGGCCTCATCTTCGCACTGAATGACAGAGCCTTTCTACCTTGCCATCAATGATTTTACATGCTACATTTCGTAGAAAGACAACTGGTGAAAACAGCCACCCTGTCACAATGCTAACTTTCCCTTCTTAATTCGTTTTATTACCAAGTTTCCATTTGCTTAGGTGTTTCTTTTGGTATCTGAGGTGAGATTTTTTTTTTAAGTCAGGGAAGGCTTTATGATCATAAACAGCCATTGAGGATTTAGTGTGATGTGCACAGTGTGAACTACTTCCAACTCATGACAAACTAACTCTGAAGAAAGCCCAGCAAATAGCATTGTCTCTCCGACAGAAGAGGCAGTCACCCTTGAAAGAGACAGACCACCAGTGAAAATGCCCTTGCTCACTCACTTGTCATTTTGATGGCTGAGATCATCTGTTGCCCTCAGAAGATGAGTTCCAAGAGTGACTAACCTGGTTAAGTGCAGGATGCTGTCTTCCTTGCTGATTCTGACACACCGTAGCACTTATGACACAGCACCGATCTCTAGTACTATCCTTTAATACTGAGGGAAGTACTGAAGCTTTGAGATGGACACAGCTTTTCCCCACTGATTATGACAGAGCATCTGCTATATTTTTTCAGCCAGCATACTGATATTATGTGAAAAGCAAGTAATTGCCTTAGAAGACGGCGGACTCTTGTCTATTTCAAGTGGACAGTATAAGTAAGTTTGTTTCTTCCACTTGATGCATTTTTCCTGGGAAGTAATTTTCTTTTTTTCCATGATTACTTAACAACTCTTTGATGTCCTGTTCTTAGTTATAGTTTCCCACCCAGAGTTAGCCTTCAACACTGCTCTTGGGTTTTAATGATTGCCTTAGCCTAACAGTTTCTATAAACAATACCCCTCTAAGGATAAGCATTTATTAATGTAAAAGCAATTAAGCTTGTTCCATTAAGGGTTATAATTTAACAAAAGGCAACTGACTATAAAGGAAAATATCAGAACATTTTGCTTCTGACTTTGAAAATTGTCAAAACTATATGTGTATATACACATATGAGAGTAGTATGTTTTGACGGGCTTGCTTTAAAATGTTGTCTAAAATAGTGGAAGTGAAATAGGAACACTTGAGAACCCTACATATACTTGATATTTTAAAAATTGTGTTTTATTGCTAAATACATCTCCCCTTTATATAATTTCTAGAAGATGCCGTTTCAAAGAAAAAAATACTAAAATATGATGGTAAATATGATGACCTGATTTCTAAAGATGGATATTTAGCTGTTACTAAATAAGAATGGTAACCAGGCATGGTGGTGCACACCTTTAATCCCAACACTCAGGAGGCAGAGGCAGGCAGATTTCTGAGTTCGAGGCCAGCCTGGTCTACAAAGTGAGTTCCAGGACAGCCAGGGCTATATAGAGAAATCCTGTCTCAAAAACAAACAAATAAACAATCAAACAAACAAAAATAAAAATGCTAAAGTAATTAAAATTTATTATGGAAATCTTTGCGGTATTTATTTATTGCTTTGAAGGGAGGGAAAGATATACTAGGGTCAGTTGTCCCTAAATGTTGGGAAAATTACTAGTTCTGCTAATGGCCCTAATCTGGGGATGGAAGATAGCCTAATCAAACGAGTACTGTGGATACCAAGTTCATTTATCACACAAAGACAATTATGGTGTAAAAAGGAAAGAGAAGTTGCTTCAACTTTAACAAGGCCAAGTTAGCAAGACGGTGTGCTTCCATTGATTGTTAATAAATAGCTGTTTTGCTGGGCATGGTGGCACACGCCTTTAATCCCAGCACTCGGGAGGCAGAGGCAGGAGGATTTCTGAGTTTGAGGCCAGCCTTGTCTACAAAGTGAGTTCCAGTACAGCCTGAGCTACACAGAGAAACCCTGTCTCAAAAAACCAAACCAGAAAAAAAATAATAAATAATAGCTGTTATGGCTACACTTTAGGGCTGAACTGTCACTGAATTGCCAGCACCCGATAATGACATGGAGACCTTCTATTATGATGAGAGCTTAGCCTTAGCTTGCTTGTTCCCAACTAGCAATGTAATGTAATAACCCATTTCTTCTAATGTATATTCAGCCGTGTGGTTCGGTACCTTTCCTCAGTCCCGAATAACATCAGCCTTTCTCTTTGTCTGGCTGGGAAATCCCCTGCACCTGATGATTTCCCTGAGTCAACATCTTCACCAGATGTTCTGCCTGTCCTTTTCTGCTTTGCTATGTGCCATCAGTTATTAAACCAACCAGAAGGTACCTTAGGCAGTGAGGAACACAGGGAGACATCTCCATGGAGTACACAAATAGGTGATCCCGACAACACTCAACAGTGAACACTGTTGTATCTACAAAGTCATTCTTCTAAAAGAAAACAGATCAACTACAAAACCGTTTTCTTTAATCTCCAATGAGTCAAGGATGCTAACTACTGTTTTATTAATAGAATGTGTGCAAAGATGTGGATCTGCAAGTCCATGCTCCAGGGTGACTTCTGTGAGCTTCAGTTCATATTTGGCACCCTACAGCAAACATTCCTCCTGTCATCCAGAGTCAGTATGTGAGAGATGACCACCCCCTGGCTGCCTATGTGCTTTTAGTCACCTACCCTTATCTATCACATCTCCGATCTGAGTTTATTGCTTTACAATTTTATCTGTCTTCCCCAGTGAACTTCAAGCTCTTTAAAAATCAGGAACCACACTCATCTAATTGAGTTCAAGTGTTTATTGCCTGAAATAAAGCAAGTGTCCAGGCAGTGCTAACTTTGTAAGGGAATGAGTCAATGGCCCTTCAGTGTTCCAAAACCCAGTGACTAGTGTGCACTCAAATGACCTACTTGCAATTTGTTCTTAGTGGTTACAGGTCAGTTTGGAGTATTTGCATCTTAGAATTTGCATGTAGAAGTATCAGTATTGAAATTCTGATAAAGGACTTTTTGAATACAATTATAATACAATGTAATGTGGACAACTCACTTTAAACTTTAAAGTTAATCTTTGACAACACATGGAGATGTGCAGAAACATATGATAGATTCACCATGCTTTATGCAGCATGCATTTGATTCTGAGTAGATTAAATATTCCTTTGGCTGCTTAGAAATGACTTCTATGAGATGTACAGTCTCATCTACAGCTGTAAAGACGTAGAAAGTTACAAATAATTTATGAGTGTGTGCATGTACATCTGTTTATAGTGTGTGTGTGTGTGTGTGTGTGTGTGTGTGTGTGTGTGCTTGTGTGTGTGTTATGATTGCTGAGACAAGGACTGTTCACTATTTTGCTTCTTAACTGGTAATGATTCTGAGTGCATGGGAATTGAAACACATACACAGACACACACACACACACACACAAATCATTAGTTCTCAGTTAGAACAACCATTCCAAACAAAGCAATGTGTTTGGCATTTTCAGAAATGCTTTATTGGAATGATCAAGGGGTTGAAAGAGCTTGAGTTAGGTATAATGATCATTTCCTTTAAATGGGAGAAGGTCATGATGAAAGTTGCTATTTATCAGTAATTAGAGTTCTATAGAGGCCCCAATTATGATATTTAGACCATTAGCAAATGAAGTTATTTAGATTTTGCTATGGAAAATTACCCTAGGCCATGTGGTATCTTATGGAGCGATGCGGTATACCCCAGTTTGTGGTCTCCATCTTACCAACTCTCCAAATTCGGCTGCACATACACAGTCCATCTGGACTCACTTATTAAGGATACATTAGTGCTCAGCACAGAACTGGAAAGTGGCACCTCAGTAGGGTTGGAGATGAAAACAAACAACCCTGTATCTTATTAAATTTTGCACGAAATGGAAAACATTATGTGTGGTGAGATGCAGTGAAACTTATCTAATGAGCAATAAACATTTCTGAAGGACCATAGTTCCCTTTGAATGATGTTTTCAGACAAATTGGAAAGGCCTAGAGTGAGAAACTAGAAATTATCTGGTGATAGTTACAGGGTTTTTTTTCCTAGTGTGTTTTTATCAAAACGATTAGTCGACTATCCACATCTACAGGGTCAGGCAATATGCGGATGAGGCCAGAAGCACCGCTGTCTGCATTCAATGAGTCTGAAATATAAAAACAAAAGTCCAATCAAGGGATAACGAAGACTAATTGTTGGCCCTGTTACCTAGCCTCTTTTGGACTTTCAAGACTGGGAAAAGAATAATACTGCCACAAACACAGCTGACGGCTATCACAAGCAGACTTTCTTGATCTGATTTATGTTGTTAGTCCAACTGCGCTTACCACGGAGTGGCAAACTACTGTTAACTGAGCCCCTTACTGCTCAGTCACTTTGCACACAGGACAGCAGTATTAAAAGACTCTAAAAGCTGTCTTGTTTCAGGATTTTTTTAAACCAATTATTCAGTCTAAGGTTTCATTTGTTTAATGACTTCCTCATCTGACCACCTAATACTCTTCCTTTCTCCTTTCTCCCCTTGCATTTTTATTTCCTTCAGCTCCTCTTGAGCCTAGGTATGCTTAATTTAATCTTTCCCCCAAAGTCAACGCTTCTGACCTCGGAGGCACAGGGCCAAAGGCCAAATGATTTTAAATGCCAGTGTATGAGAACTTTCAAAGCATGGTGAAGTGGGTGACACTGATAGGGGCACCTAAATTGGGAAGGAGGTATATACACTGCCAGTCATAGGCAAGTGTCAACTTGGAGGCTAAATAATTCAAAATGAAGTCCATTTATTGGCTTTTAAAGGTCTTTTCTTTCTTGTTTATTTGGACATTTTGTCCTGTTAATTGGGAGGGAGGGCTTGAGGAGTTCATAAGAAAGCATAAGAAGTGAAAGGGGTATTCCCAACCCTGGGTGATGTATGGCCACCAGGAGCTGTCAGAGGAGATGTGATCTGTGGGAAATACTTACACACACTTCTTTAAAATACTTAAGAGAATTCATCCAAAACATAAGAATGTTCTCAGAGCTTGGCTGAGCATATGACTTAATTGGGAGTGTGGTGAACATAAAGCAATAGAAGAAATCTCAGAGGCATTAACCATATCAATATGTGTCCATTGTTCCTTTGTTGGTTCTGTGATTTTCTTTTGGTTAAAAAAAAAATCAATGCCAGATGCATGAATACTTTAACAAATGCTAGTTAAATGTGATAATTTTTACTTATATGCATCACAATTTTCTTCTCTTAATTACTTGTGGTGGATATTCCATGAATTCTAACCTCATTTGCCATTCTTTATTCTTTCAAGTTTTAATTGTAAACTTCCTTTTCATTTCTTTCTGATATATTCATATTTTGTTGCAAAAATTTATACTATTTTTTTGAATTGTGTGTCTCTGTTCTACTTTTGATATTTTATTTATTAGTCCTTTCCACTGTAGTCACTGGGGAGGAGAGCTTACATTACTTTTAATTTGAAATAGCTCAGAATTGTCAATAAAATTATTTGTGTCCTGTTTTGACATTTAGGCTTTATATAATAATTTGATTAAAAGTGCGTCATATTTTGACTTTTGCCTTTTTCGGCATCTTGAATTTTATAGTATCTTGAAATACTATTTATCTCATTTTTACGTATTAAAATTTTATTATAAACAACTTTCAAATAAAAAAAATCTCACAGTGAAATCAGCCAGACCCAAAGTCTACACATCTCAATGAGCTTCCATACAGTTTGAATGTGGAACCTCCCACCGTACATTGTATTTTCACTATCAAATATACTTTTATGAACTTAAATATAAGATGATGAGAAAATGGTAATGGATATGTGTGTCATGAAAGAGGATATAAAGTTAATTACTTTTATAGTTTGAACTCTGTAGTACTTTTTTTTTCATTTTTTTCAGTGTCAATGATCATGGTTAAAGTCAACATTTCTTTAGCTGAGTATTACTTCCTCTAGTTTGTCCCAGGAGTAATATGAATATGGTTATATAATGTTTCAAAAGTGGTATGTACCTAGCAAACAAACGTTCTTTTCTGGTACCTGGAATTCTTTGGATTCTAGAAAATAATTTCACCTAAATATTAATCTTCCAAGCCAAGAGTAGCATTCCATTTAGATATTGGAAGATATGGTTTGGGCATGGGGGCATACACCTTTAGTTCCATTTCTTGGGAGAAAGAGGGAAGAGGATCTACGTTAGTTTTGAGGCAAGCCTGGTCTGCTTAGAAAAGTTTCATGACAACCGGGACTACATATGGAGACCCTGTCTCAAAAAAATTTGGAGTACTTTATTCATGCTAAAACCTGCAGATGCTGTTTCTAAATACATAAAAACTCACTCAAATAGTTATTAATTGATACTTTAAAAATCTCATACTGCAGGTTTCACTTAGCTGATGCTGTCAGATGTCTCAAAGATTGGTCTCGAATATTCAATATTGTGTTCATGGGTAATAACCAGGAGAGTAATCAAAGATACAATAGCAACTGCATCCTGTATGGTGGTCACATTACAGGTATGATAATAAGCAGATATGTGGGAGACATATGTATTCTTCCCAGGTCCATGAAAAGGCTTACTATATTATGGCATATAATAGATGTATCTTGAAGAGAAACTATTCAGCATTGAAGAAAGTACAGAGTTTCAATAATGCATCTCTGAGGAGCAAATGATGAACTTCTCTTAAGTAGTCATGAAGACATTGCTTTTTAAATAGAGATGCTTATAATAAGAATAATCCAGGGACCACTCTCGTGGTGAAGAGCTTGCCACACAAGCCTGTAGACCTAAGTTTGGTCTACAGCACTCATGTTAAAGAAGAAAGAAAAGGANGAGGAAGAGGAGGAGGAGGAGGCAAAGAAGTAAGAGGAGGAGGAAGAGGAAGAGACAGAAGAAGAAAAACTATGAAGAAGGGAGAAGAAAATAGAAGAAGTGGAAGAAGAAAGAGTGGTTATACCCTCTTGTAAGCTAAGTGCCAAAGAGGCAAAAACTGGTGGTTTCCTGGGATCTTTTGGCCAGCTAACCTAGCATTTCTGAGAAATTTTGTTTCAAAAAGATAAGACAAATGGCATCTTAGGAACAAACCAGGAGTTAACCTCTGACATAAGTGCATGCACACACACACATGTACACACACACACACACACACACACACACACACACACATATACACACACATGTATACACAAACACACATACACATACACACACACATACACACACCACCACACCACACCATAAAGAATAATCTTACTATCTACTCTTATTTAAAATTATGGCCTAATTTTAAATGTGGAGTTTTGTTTTGATCTGTTTTATTAATTCTTTGTGAATTTTACATCATTCAACCCAATCCCAATCCTTTCCCTGTTCCTCCATATCTATCCTCCATTCTTGCAACTTTCCCGCCAAAAGAAAACCAAACCTATGGAAGCTGCAATTTGTAATACAGCAGCTTTTGCCAAAACAACTTTACTTGCAAGTATTCATTGTAATGAGTCATTAAACTGGTTTGAGGTCTCTGGCTTCGACTATACTATTAATATAGGTTTCTCACCTGAACCTCTCTCAGATATCCTGTTGTTCCCCTGTTTCCTGGAGATCCTTCAGCTTTGGTTCTGCAGGACCAGTATCTTCATGTGCTCCAGTAGTTCATAGATGGGGTAGATGTTGGGGTGGGTCAACTCAAAGCCCTGGATCTGCATCTGGGTGGTAGATGAGTTGGTCAGCCTGCCACATGAGGGATTGGGCCAGTTCTCCTGCCTGTGGCAGCTAGCAAGGGGCAGAACCAGTTCCGCTGCACTCTTGCCACTGTGGCTAGCTCTCCAGCACCCTCCCACTCTGTACCATCCTTGGATATCAACATAGTCCCAGGAAGCAGCCCAGACCAAGAACACTCACTTTGGTGGTAACATGGGACATGGTCATCAATACAGATTCCTGCTGTTGTAAGGCCATGGAACCATATGTGACCCTTGGTGGCTCCATGGCCCTGGATATCACAATGGCCTCAGGTAGCAGTGCAGGCTACCCAAATTGGGTTATTCCCTGCCACCTTCAAGTCTTCAGTTCCTCCTTTCTTCACAATGTACAAACTGTTCAGCTTCTCTTTTTCTCCCATCTATCCATCACATATTTACACACTGTAGTGATATCCACCCTGCACAAGCTTTATGGCAACAGACAGGAGCCTCTAGAGAGTTTTAAATTAGAAATACTTATTTCATATATTCTAACTTCTCCTTGATAAACTTTACCAAGAAAGACACTTAGTAGGCATATTATTTAACTACTTTTCTATTTTTAAGATAAAATTTTTGTTTCATCTATCTATACCTAATGACACCAATTAGCTTTGAAATAGAGCTTTTTAAAAAATTTGAAATAGAGCTTTGTCAAAATAGAGCTTTGAAAAAATTGTATGGTTATATTTTATCCTGGTAAACATGAAGTCCAAAGTGAATTCTCAATGTTAGTACCTAGATATTTCTGACCTTGACATGTCACACATTGAAGAAGAAAAAGAAACACAGTACTGTAAATTAAAATAAGGCAACAAATACTAACAGATGCAGTCACTTCTGTAAGTGAAAATATTTTAAACTTTCCTCGGGCATTCTACCATATTAACATTTTTACTGAAGTGATATCCACATACCAATATGTATAAGTATATATGCAACTGTACACAGAATATATACCAAAATCAATAAATGACACAGCACAGAGGAAGTAGTAGAGATGAAGTTTTAAAAGATCTGGAAATAGTGATTCCTTTTGGGTCTATATTAAACTCACTGGCTTGGCTGCTAAGTGGAATAATAGTTGGAGTTATCCTTAGTTCAAGTAATACGTACTGATTTATTGTTTTTTGATATTACAATATAAGTTTTTTGATATTTTATTTATATAATATTAGGGGTTTTTGTGGATTTTGTTGTTTGCAATATTAGGGAAGTGAGTCTAGGCCCTGAGTAATATTCCATTGTGTAAATGTACCATATTTTCTTTATCAGTACTTCTGTTGAGGGACATCTAGGTAGTTTCCAATTTACAGCTATTGTGAGTGAAGTGGCCATGAACATGTTTGAGCAAGCGTCTCTTTGGTAGGAGGAAGCATCTTTATGGTACATCCCTCAAAGTGATAGAGCTGGATCTTGATATAGATTTACTTTCATCTTCCTAAGAAACTGCTGCACTGATTTCCATAGTGCTTGTACAAGTTTGCACTCCCACCAGCAATGGATGGATGGCCCTCTGATTTCACATCCTTGTCAGCATGAGCTGTCACTCTTTTTAATTGGTCTCAACTGTTCCAAGAGGTGCATGATGAAAACTCAAAGCCATTTTGATTTACATTTCCCTGATAACTATGGATGTTGAGCATTGTTTCTCAGCCCATTTAGTTTCCTATTTGGAGAACTCTGTTTAGATCTCTACCCCATTTTTAATTGATTTATTTGATTTCTTGATATCTAGGGTTTTTTTTTCTTTTTAGTATTTTATATATTTTGAAAATTACCCCTTTATTAGATGAGTAATTGGTAAACATTTTTTCCCATTTTATAGGATGCCATTTTGTCCTTTGCTTCTCCAAAACTTTTCAGTTTCATGAGGTCTCATTTATTGTTTGTTGATCTTAGTGCCTGTGCAAGTGGTGTTCTGTTCAAAGGTCTTTTTCTGTGCTAATAATTTCAAGGCTGTTCTGCATTTTCTCTTTTTTTAGGTTCAGTTATCTGATTTTATGTTGTGTCTTTGATTCTATGGAGTTGATTTTTGTGCAGGGTGTAAGTATGGATGTATTTGGATTCTTTCTACATGTAGTTGTCCAGTTGAACATTTGTTGAAAAAGCTTTTATTTTGTTTGTCTGTTTGTTTCCCACTGTGTATTACTGGATTCTTCATTTTAAAAAAATCAGGCTCCATAGATGTGTGGCCTTTTGTTGGGTCTCCAATTCCATTCTGTTGATCATTTGTGTGTGTGTGTGTGTGTGTGTGTGTGTGAACACCATGCTATTTTCATTGTTATAGCTCTGTAGTTTGAGGTCAAGAATGGTAACAGCCCCAACAGTTCTTTTATTTTTCAGTATTATTATAACTATCTTGGGTTTTGTATGTTTCTATATTAAGCTGAAAATTCTCAGCTGTGATGAATTATGTTGAATTTTGATGGAGACTGCACTGAGTCTATAGACTGCTTTTGGTAAAATACATTTTTTAATATTTTTATTATATTAATCCTACCAATCCATGAGCATAAGAGATCATTCTATCTTCTAATATTTTCTTCAATATCTTTCTTCAGTGTCTTACTTGTTTAGATTAGAGGTACCTCAACATACTTTACTTTTTTGTGACTATAGTGAAAGGTACTGGATTTTCATTCAATTTGTCATTTGTAGATTGTATAGCTCCTGATTTGTTGTTGTTGTTGATCTTGTACCTAGCTACATTTTTGGAAGCATTTCTTGGAAGCATTTATCAGCTTTAAAAGTTTCCCAATGGAATTTTTAAGGTAACATATATATTATCATAGTATTGAAAAATAAAAATACTTTGATTTCATCTTATCCAATTTGTACATATCACACTGATCTCTCTCAGTTATCTTACTGCTCTAGCTAAGAGTTCAAGTACTATGTTGAATAGATATAGTAGAGAGAGTGGAAACCTTGTCTTGTTCCTGAGTTTAGCAGTACTGCTTTGAATCTTTCTCCATTTAAATTGGTATTGATTCGAGGCTTGCTGTAAATTGCCTTTACTGTGCTGAAGGTATGTCCCTTGTTTCTCTAAACTTTCCAGGATTTTTGTCATGAAGAGATGTTAGATTTTTGTTAAATGTCTTGTTTGCATCTAATTACTTGATTATACTTTTTCCATTTTTAATATGGTAATTTACATATGTCAAACTATCCCTGCATCTCTGAGACTAGACCTAATTGATCATAGTGGATGATATTTTTATGTGTTCTTAGATTTAGTTTACAAGTATTTTATTGAGATTTTTTGCACCTATGTTCATATAGTTTGTAATACTCTTTCTTTGTTAGATCTTTATGTGGTTTAGGTACTGGAGTAACTGTTACCTAATAAAATAAATTGGGTAATGTTCCTTCTATTTCTATTTCATGAAATAGATTTGAGGAGTGTTAATATTGATATTGATAGAACTCTGTGGTAAAACTATCTGGCTTTAGCTTTTTTTGGTTGAGAGACGTTTTATGACTGGTTTGCTTAAATGATATTGATAGGTGGTACGTATTGAAAAAATTATCCATGTATTTTTGATTTTCCATTTTATGGAGTATAAGTCTTTAAAGTATGTCTTTATAATGCTCTGGATTTCCTCAGTGTCTGTGCTTGTATCTCCTTTTTCATCTCTCATTTTCTTAATTTATATCTTCTCTTGCTACTGTCTAGTAAATTGGACTGAAGATTTTGTCATTGATTTTCCTCAAAGAAGCAACTCTTTGTTTAATTAAGTCTTTGTATTCTGTTGCTTTATTTGTTTTGTTTCTATTTTAGTGATTTCAGCCTTGAGTTTGATTATTTTTTGTTATCTGCTCCTTTGGGGATTTGCTCTCTCTGCTGTAGATCTTTCAGGTACATTATTGAATGGCTACAATGGCAAGTACCAATCCTTACCACTATTAATGATACTCTGTTATGCTAGCAGACAGTAAGTACCATGTTGTCCTCTGAGAGGCTCTACTCAGCAGCTGACTCAGACAGATACAGACACCCACAGCCAAACAGTGGATGGAGCTTAGGGACTCTTATGGAAGAATAGGAGGACTGATTGTGGGCCCTGAAGAGGATAGAAACTCCACAGGAAGACTAACAGAGTCAGCTAACCTGGACCTTTGGGGCTTTCAGTCTGAACCACCAACCACAGATCTCTACATTTTTTTAAAAATGTACTCAGTGCTATGAACTTGCCTTCACTGTATCCCTTATGTTTCTAACTTCAGTAATGTTATTGTATTGTTCCTGATAAAACAATTTGCCTGTGTTAGGAAGTGTACAAAAAATATAGGCCCCTCAAAGCCATTTTGTAATTAAGTTAACATCATAGATTTATAACATACTCATTTTCCAATATCAATTAATGCTTCAGAATACTGTCTTCTGGTAAGTCCTATAGTCCTTTTCATATGGAGTCTTTCTTGACTAACGAATGAATGATAATGCATTGAATTATAATACAACTTCTGCAGTATTGCTGGTTAGGCTTTAGGGAGTTTGTTTTCCAGGAAACAAAGACTTATGGCATGGAATTTGTCACTTTATTGGACATTGGTAACTTCACAGACATGTGACTATGTATAATACTATAGTCCACTGACTGCTTCTGATGGTGTAAAGAATCATTTAAAATTCGTACAACTCCCACTGCAAATGCATTGTCACAGAGCTCCAGACAGATTGAAGCATAGTATATACTTTTAAACTATACCGCACTAGGTGTATTTCCCTGTCCCTTTCTCTGTCTTTCTGTCTCTCTGCCTCTGTCTCTCACACAGAGACAGAGACAGAGACACAGAGACAGCAAGACAGAGAAACAGAGAGAAAGGGAGAAAGAGGCAGATACAAAAAGGGAGAGAAAGAGAGTGAGACAGAGACAGAAAGAGTGGGAGAGGCAGAGGCAGAGGCAGAGGGAGAGACAGAGAGGCAGGGGCAGGACAAACATCAGAGCCTTTTTCTTGCTGTCTTTGATGGTTTTGTAGCATTTGAAATTGGTGCCCCACCCTCCATCAACTACCCTACTCTGTTGGCTCAAGTGACCAGCCTTCTTGGTTGGCTTCCTGATTCCCTGATTAATCCTTTGTTTCCTGCGCTGGCAATCCTCTCTGTTTCTTTGTTCAATCACTGACACGTCCAAGTTTCAGTCTTTGGCCCTCAGTCCTTTTTTCTGTGTACTCCCCTCTCAGCTGTGTTCGTGATATTTAAAGATACATTTCCAGATCCTTCTCATTTAAGTTTGGCACTGTGTATATATAATTTGTGACATTTTCCCTTGTGGATTATCTGTTGTAACTGAACATTAACAAATATCTCCACTTTGTAACTCTCCATCAGTGTGCTTACTTTTAAATGAAGGTGAGATGTTATTTTAATACATGTCTGTCTTTGACATATTCTGCAGTCAAATTTCAGTCAAAAAAATCAACGTTTATTGGTTTTTAACGATATTATTTCTCTTTCTTTCTTTCTTTCTTTCTTTCTTTTTCTTTTTCTTTTTCTTTTTCTTTTTCTTTTTTTTTTTGACAAGGTTTCTCTGTATAGCCTTGGCTGTCCTAGAACTCACTCTGTAGACCAGGCTGGCCTCGAACTCAGAAATCTGCCTGTCTCTGCCTCCCAAGTGCTGAGATTAAAGGCATGCACCACCACTGCTCAGCAACTATATTATTTCTATCTAGACACTTTGTTCCAATATGATTGTTTAAATAAAATAACCCTTCAAAATTGGTGCCAACGAGTTCCCAATCTTCCCTGTTAAAGGAGTCTGTCTTCTACTCTATCAATTGTGATATATTCTATTTCCTACCAAGGCAACTTTTAGCTTGTCAACCTGGGCTCAAGGTTCCAACCTACCTGTCCTCACCACTATTCTCTCTTTTCCTATGTACATCTTTGTCTTCGAATGAAAGATGTTTTCTTGATTTCTCTCATTAGAGAGCACAGTACATTCATTGATGGTTGACATGCCTGGTATCTTCCTTCATTCTTTCCTCGTGAATCTCAGGCTTGCCTTTCAAATCTCACCTCCAAATAATAAGGGAGCTTTATAAACATGGCCTCTGGTTTTGCTCACTGCTTAATAAGAGGTAGAGAAAAGTCTCATGAAGCAGGAGACATATTTAATAGAACGTTGTACCTGTGATTGTAGAGTAATGCACACAAAATATATGATTGATCACTAATAGTAAATAAAACATTATCCTCGGGTTCTTAAGCTTTCACATTATTTCAGTACCCTACCTGGTCATTTGAAAATGTATAGTGCACTCTCCTGACTCCTTGCTTTCACTCTGTCCTCTTGTCCCTCTCCCTCTCCCTCTCCCTCTCCCTCTCCCTCTCTGCTTCTCTGTCTCTACTACCCTCTCAACTCCCCTCCCCATGCCCGAAATAAACGCTATTCTATACGAGAGAGAGAGAGAGAGAGAGAGAGAGAGAGAGAGAGAGAGAGAAAGAGAGAGGAAGAAAGAAAGAAAGAAAGAAAGAAAGAAAGAAAGAAAGAAAGAAAGAAAGAAAGAAAGAAAATACAATGTGTAGTGCATTTCAAGGATAAACTTAAGGATAAATGACATTACCTTTTAAATTATGAGCTCCCATGAAAAGAGAATAAACATCAAATCATTGATTTTTATTTATTTTTTATTAAGGGGAATAATTTCACAGGTCTGTCCCTAAGTTTATTCAAATTTATTAACAGGAAACACCTGAAACTAGTTGCTGTCTGGTTTATAGACTATGGCTTTCCCCCCCTTTTCATTTAAATAGAGAAGTAATTTTGGTAAATATTATATTCACTTATATTTAGAAATATAGTATTCTTTGTTTCCGTGGTTGGTTGAAATTCTTTAATTAAAAGTGATTTTAATTTGGAAACTTAAGACATTATGAATTAAATGAGTTTTAGATGAAGGAAAATGCTTGTAGTTATACTCTGGGTGTTCTATAAGCTATGGAAAATCTCAGTATAATCTTAATATATTCATTAAACTGAAACTTCTTTTGTTGAATTATAGGAGTAAATTTTTATATTGTGGTTGTTTTGAGGATCTTGTTTTCTCCCAGGATTTTCACATTAAGGTTGTTAATCTCTTAGATTTTTCAAGCATATATTGTATTAAGGAGTTTATCTTTGAGATATTGCAAAATGAATTGAAATTTGCATTTTGTTTAAATTTTTAGTGATTTGGGAGTAGTATTTCTGGCAATTGCTACAGAATGTTTCTGGGAGATGAGGAGATGAGTAGCAGAGTTTGTACAGCTGACAAATAAGTGTGGACTCACATTCTAGTTACCACACCTATAACAAGAATCTGCTGGGGTACACCTGAAACAGAGCTGCTGCAGGATCTGTGAGGGTGGTACACACACAATCTTGCTGCTCAATGAAATGGCAACACATTGGTAAGTTTCTCAGGATTTCCAACCTACACCTAGTAAGCACATTCCATATGCACCCAGTAATGGGTATTTTCCGATATTTGATAATAATACATTTGAATAGGAAAAGTGGTGTTGTATTCATTCTAGTAGTATTTGTGTGACAAGCTTTATAGATTGAGGTAAAAGACTTTAAAAGAAGGAGGCCTTTTGGAAATGCTTATGAAAATTTTAGCTGAAATAAAATTATTAAGTTTTATTTATTTATTATTATTAGTAGTAAGTAGGTTATTTGGGGGGCGTCAAGACAGGATTTCTCTGTGTATCCCTGGCTGTCCTGGAACTCACTTTGTAGGCCAGGCTGGCCTCGAACTCAGAAATCCGCCTGCCTCTGCCTCCTGAGTGCTGGGATTAAAGGCGTGCGCCACCATGCTTGGCTTAAGTCGTAGTTTATTTTGGTAATTTATTTATTTTTTTTTAATTTATGAGATGTTTTTGATAGTTTAGGCTGAGATCTTAAGTGAGAATAATGGCTAAAAAAACTATCTCTTGAGATAGAGTCACTATGACTTTATCTTTAAGAAAACTAGTGTTTTATTTTATAAATTATGTATAAGATAGTATTGATAAATAAAAGCATTTTTAATAATAATTTTTATATGGCTATATGTGTGTCATCTGCCTCTGTGTTTGTTTCTGTTTGTCACCACCAAATCCTTACCCACCTAGCCTTGAGGACCCTCATCCCAGGGATCCCCATACCTGACTAGGGTGGTTTGTGACAATGTAGCAAGGAAATCTGAACCTTAAGTCACAGTCATTTGATAGGTATGATATAGGTAAATATTCTATGAATAAAATATCTAGAAAATCAATTAAACACACAAATATACCTAGAAAAATTGAAACATAATTATTAGATTATTTTAGACAAATGTTTTCAAATCTACTCTTCCTTTCTATTTCACTAATTCAACATAGGAATAGATATTACTAACAACTTGCAATGCACTTTTTACAATTTTTAATTATTTTTATTATTAATTTTGTAGACTTATACATCCTTGTACATATGTAACACCATTTTAATTTTTATAACTCTATGGGGGGTATAATTCTAATAATACAATGCAGAAAAAGTGGTTGTGTTCGTATTTCTACAATGTCATGGACAAAAGTAAAGTGAGGAGGAAAGATCTTACTTCTTATACTGTCAGGTCCACCCTTAACTGATGGGAAATTTACTTGAATGATATTTCTCTCTGAAGACTACTCACAGAATGTTCCTATTGGTTTTTTCTTTAATAGAGCTGCATTGTCATGTCTTATATAGCTGTTTCCATTGGATTTGAACATTTCCTTTTGAAAGAGGAGTCTTATAAAACTTACCAGACTCAAGAGACACATGAAACTCACAAGACAAACAAGACCACTCCTTGACATGAAGGAAGCAGTGACAGCTGCTGAATTTGTGAGAGCCTTTGGGGTTGTACCTGCCTGATATTTTTCAATGGACTTTAGCACAGGGAACAGTCTGAGTTGTAACCCACACTGAGGGAGGCTTTACAGTGATGTAAAGTCCAAGTCACTCATGTGCCTGCAAACCCATTGGTTCACCAATGCAAGGTTAGACAGAATCTCTTCTTTGGTGTGTTATCATCTCTGTCAGAGTAAATAGAAATAAACTACCCAGGAAGAGTTATGTAATACTTTTAACCTTAATAGAAACATAACACAAAAATAATGAGTTTAGAGACAGACAGGTTCTTGATGTGTTTGATAATATGTGAGACTCTCAAAGCTAATGCTCATTCATACTTTACCTACGCAGCATGAAATGGCACACATTCTCATTCTAGTGGCAATTGTGGGACACTCCCCTAATATGGTTAAAAGGTTGAGACTATATACCATCTCGGGGAAGATCATTGTTTGAAAGAATCCCAAGGTGACCTTATAGCATGTGCTATAAGAATATAGCACTTTCCTCTAAGAATGTGATCCATTGTGTGGGAGTGGGGATATTCCCAAAATGATATTTGAATAAATTTTGGCATTATAATTGTAAACAGTCTCTGAAGGGAATTATATTTTATTTACCCTGCCACAGTAAATAAAATACACGGAAATATATGAGAAATCAGTCTCTAATGGACTGATTTCTAGAAGACAGTTATCACGTGCTGAAGGCTTCATGAATAGCAAGGACTAGACCAATAGAGGACAGACAAACGTGAATGAGAATATTGCACATGAGATAGTGGTGTTTAATGTGGAGTTCATTTGGTCAAATAAGATTGTATTCTAGTTGAACTAAGAAATAAATTGACCAGGACCATCATGTTGGCATGGGACTTTATTGGCCTTGCACAACTCCATAGTATCCTCAATAATTCAGACTGGGATGGAAATCATGTTTTGAATTTGCTAAAACACCCTGGGGGATGTTAAAATGGATAAAGCAGACTATAAGTACTATCCATTTGTTGAGACAGTTCATATAGAAGAAATTGATAAGCAAAAATTTTAATCAGTTAACTCTAGAAACTATTATTTGAAGACAGTATTTTTCAACACAAATTTCACAACCTAATTTTTCTGTTGTGTTCTTGAATTCCAGATTATTCCCTCAACAAACAATAAAGCAAAGCAAAACAAAACAAAACATGGAAAAAAAATAACAAGCAAGCAGAAAAGATCATAGATTTCTATACCTATTTACTTTTATATTTTTTCTAAGCTTATAGTATCATGTCTGATTTTTTTGTTTCAAAATTATATGTATATTTATATATGAATGACTGTTTTATACATGCACCACATGCATTTTCTGGTGCCCACAAAGATTAGAAGCAGGAGTGTGATCCTCTGAAACCAGAGCTACAGTTTGTTGTGAACCTCCATGTAGATGCTGAAAACCAAACCAATGTCCTCTACAAGAGCAGTGTAGACACTAAGCCATATCTTCAGCCCACTTTTAACTTAATTTTCTTGATTCTCTTATATACTCATAATATTATGCATTTTTCTACACATAGATGGATATTCACAGGTATTTCTGGTTTAACCCTTTGGCACATTTTATATTTAAAATGAGTATTATAATGAGCACTGTTGAATTCCAATCTGATTTAGTTGAGTATTACCTAGGATATTAACAACAGATTCTTGATGTGTCTTTAAGGAAGTCTTGAGACTGCATTCACATTGTTGTACCAGTAGACTGAGGAACGATTGGTTACCTTGAACGTGAATGACACAGACAGAGAGGCTGCTGTCCTGGAGTGCAAATACAAGCAGAAGGCATCTGAATAAGCAAGCTGTATTCTTTGTTCCTGGATTTGCCTTGATGCTGGTATGGGAATTATGCCCCAGTCTACTCAGTTTTTGAACAGTTCATCTCCAGGGGACTCAGAGGCCTTGGACTAGGTTATGCCATTGGTCTCTCATACTTAAACTAACCAGATACTAATTTAATAATAGTTTTCTGTTGGTGATAACTTGTTGCTTGCTAGCCTATCAACTGTATTTTGCTGCTTAGTCTAACTGGAGTGACATCACAGAATGGAGGTATATGAAGCCAACTCTCCAAAGTTGGCACCCAGTTTATTATGACTTTCATTATAGCAGAAATTTGATTCTTTGTGGTTTCTGAATAGATGGCATTTTCATTCAATTCTTGTTGATGTGAGACAAGGGAATTGATTAAGGGCTTAGTTAACCAGATGTACTTTTTAAAAAATATTAAAAATCATCTTGCTGATTATAGATCAAAGTAAAGGAAGCAAAGGAGATGTAAATGATAACTGCCTTCATCAAGGACTCCTGTGTAGTAAAACATCATTTACCAAAAGCACAATTCATATCTTTGTTTAAGTTTATACTCAACTAAATTGGAAAATCTGGATGAAAGGACAATTTTCTAGACACATACCAGGTGCCAAAATTAAAACAGCATCAGAAAAAACATATAAACAATCCCCCAAACCCTCAAGAATTAGAACCAGTCATTAATAGTCTCCCAACCAAAAAAAGCCCAGGACCAGATGGGTTTAGTGGAGAATTCTATCAGACCTTTAATGAAGACCTAATACCAATACTCTTCAAACTATTCCACAAAATAAAAACAGAAGAACACTATCCAATTCATTCTATGAAGCCACGATTATGCTTATACCTAAGCCACACAAAGACCCAACAAAGAAAGCGAACTTCAGAGCCATCTCCCTTATGAACATTCATGTGGACCTTTTTTTTTTTTTTCAACTTTTATTAGATATTTTCTTCATTTACATTTCAAGTGTTATCCAGAAAGTTCCCTATACCCTTCCCCCTCCCGGCCCTGCTCCCCTACCCATCCGCTCCCACCCCTTGGCCACGGTGTTCCCCTGTATTGGGGCTTATAAAGTCTGCATAACCAAGGGGCCTCTCTTACCACTGATGGCCAACTAGGCCATCCTCTTCTATATATGCAGCTAGAGACATGAGCCCAGGGGGTACTAGTTAGTTCATAGTTATTCTTCCACCTATAGGGTTGAAGACCCCTTCAGCTCCTTGGGTACTTTCTCTAGCTCCTTCTTCCTTGGGAACCCTGTGTTCCATCTAATAGCTGACCGTGAGCTTCCACCTCCATGTTTGCCAGGCATTGGTATATTTTCCCCCGAGACAGCTATATCTGGGCCCTTTCAGCACCATCTTGCTGGCATATGCTATAGTGTCTATGTTTGGTGGACCTTCTTTTAAAAGGTCTTTATTCGGGGGCTGGTGAGACGGCTCAGCGGGTAAGAGCACCCGACTGCTCTTCCGAAGGTGATAAGTTCAAATCCCAGCAACCACATGGTGGCTCACAACCATCCGTAACGAGATCTGGCTCCCTCTTCTGGAGTGTCTGAGGACAGCTACAGTGTACTTACATATAATAAAAATAAAATAAATCTTTAAAAAAAAAAAAAAAAGATCTTTATTCTACACTCTGTAACAAAATCCTTCGTAATGGAACACCCTTTAAACATATAAGAACTTTTTCTTTGGAGAAAGTTTGCCATGTTCTAAATTTTGATCATTTGTATAAGTGTTGATCAAGTTATAAATTATTTTGTTTGTACATTTTAATATATTTGTCATAAATTAACTTTACTTTCTTAAGTGTTTATAGGTGTGCCTACTTGTGGGTATGTGTACATGCCCTCTGAGGCCAGAACAGGAAGTTGGAAATCACCTAAATCTGGAGTTCTGGATGGTTTTGGTCTCTCAGATCTTAGTGCTGGCAACCAAATTTGGGTCATTTGGAAGACCAGTATCCAGCCCTGTAAATTAACATCTGTAAGAGGCTTTGTTTTTGTTTTTCCTGCTGTTGTCTTAGTCACTGTTTTAGTGCTGTGACAAGGCACCATGACCAAGGGGATGGTTAAAAGAAGCCATTTAGTTGAAGGCTTGCTTACAGTTTCAGAGAGTTAGTCTGTTTTGTTTTTGTTTTATTTTATTTTTTTCACAGCTGAGGATTGAACCCAGGGACTTACACAAGTTCTGTACCACTGAGCTAAATCCCCAAGCCCCAGAGGGTTAGTCTGTTAACATCATGGTGGGGAGCATGGCAGCATTCAGGGAGGTTTGGTTTTGGAGCAGTACCTGAGAGCTTTACATCCTGATCCACAGGCAAAGAGAGGGACTGGGCCTGGTGTGGACTTTTGAAGTTTCCAAGTCCAGTCTCAGCAACACACTTCTTCCAACAAGGACAGACCTCCTCAAAGACCACACACCTACATCCTTCTATACAGTTATCAACTAGAAATGAAGTATGCAAATATGTAAGCCCGTTGAGGGCATTGTTATTCAAACCACCACAATAGTCTTTCTTTTAACATAGTTTTACAGAAGAGAACAAAATATGTTGAAAATTAAGCTGTTTTCATGTACAGTGTTCAAGTTTGCTTCTCTTGTGCTGTGATAAAACTGACCACAAGTGATCAGGAAAGGTTTATTTGATATTGTACTTGATTTTTTTTTCCCTAAGAGAAGTTTATCTATTCATAGTCTCCCAAATTTTCAGAACTACTATGGGTGTTGAAGAGAGTAGCCCAAGTGTTCTGCACCTGAGAGGTGAAGAAAAAGGCATGGAATATGACTCTCATATGCCCCACGTTTGTTTCTTACTCTTCATTGGATGAAATCATCTACTTCTACATCCCAAACCTGTTAGTGATAGAATAGTTTTGGCCAGTATCAGAGCCTTGGGGCTTACATATTTCCAGATGTTCTGAGTGTTTCAACAACTGCCTCTCAAGTGAGCATTTCCACTGCAGTTACCACACTGCCTTTCTGCTTCCTATAAGAATTTGCAGCTCTTTCTCAGAGGGACATGTTTACAGGCACTTGGGCCTCTTCAGTTTTTAAATCACGTATTTGTACAAAATATAAAGAAGTACATGCTTAAGTAAATCCCATGAAGGTCAACCATCTTATTTTTAAAATATCTTTACTTGTATAAAAATCTTCAGTAATTATATCAGGTCATGTTTGCATGGGCTAGACTCAGTGACTTATTATGACAAGCACACATGTGCTATGACTACTATATTAATAATTATCTTATTGTCTATCCCATCAAATTTAGTTATCCACATTTGGCTTACAATAACCACTGATGTTTACAGTCAATCATCATAAAGTTCAGTTTAGGTTTATTGGAGGAAGGGGTGTGGCCCATAGTGCCATTGACAACACATATAAGCATTTACATACCTCCCTTAGTGGATGTCACATGCACATTAAAGAGGTGCTAAACAATCTTGTCTTCTCAATTTAACTTAAAAACATATTTTGCTAATCTAGGTGATGCATGAGTATTCATATGTTTTAACCTTTTTCTGGACTTTCTAGGATTTATTATACAAATCTTCACACACCTTCTTTTCTCTCCTGGATTATACACATTTTATCTTTATTTTGGCAATCACAAATCAGAATTGTATTTGTATTCAAGATGCTTAAATATATATTTAATGAATATAGATGTATTCAAAAGTCATGTTTCAGGCTTTATAGTGTAAACAGGTAGGGGACAAAAGCTGGTAGGAGACATATAAGATATGCTATTAAATGCCAGGCTTGTGAGATCCAAAATTATGGTTTTTAAAAAATCATGCAATAGACAATCCAGATCACAAAGGACTACAGAGATTGAGAGTAACAAATTCTATAAATAACATGATCACAGGCAAAGTTTACAAAACTGGAACTTAATAGATAGTGCATGCTCTTCACCCACTTGTTTGCACAACTACTTTATTTATCACAACCTTAGTTAGTGTGTATAAGCCAGAAATGAATTCTGATTTTCAAATTCAAATGTGTTAGGGATGATAACTATAATACAAATTCTCACAAAAATTATGATGGTTCAACTTACAATATTTATCTCCCCCCCCCCTCTCTCTCTCTTTCTCTCTCTGTGTGTGTGTGTCTCTTTCTATCTCTGTCTCTCTCGCTTTCAAAAAGAGAAAGAAGAAGAAGAAGAAGAAGAAGAAGAAGAAGAAGAAGAAGAAGAAGAAGAAGAAGAAGAAGAAGAAGAAGAAGAAGAAGAAGAAGAAGCACTGTTTCGCTATGTATCCCTAGCTGTAATTTTCTGTGTGGACTAGGCTGGCCTTGAATTCACAATGACTGACTCTGTCTCTTGAATTCTGCCCTTAAGGTGTGTACCATCATGCTCAACACCTTATATAGAGCTTTTTTTTTTTTTTTTTTTTTTTTTTTTGGTAAACATCTTAGCTATAGAGTTGTCCTGGTTTTCACTTTCAGAACATGTGGTATGGAGATATTTGACAATTGATTTTTAAAGGTGTTTGTAAATGCTCTGAGTATAATTATTTTAGCTTCAATGTACAGGAAGTTATGCATATTCTGTACTTTTCACTTATAATATTTTCACACTGCAGTGGGCTTATCAGGATATCATCTGGTTGTACGCCAAGAAGCATCTGTAATTCATTAGGGAGGAAAATATTAGATCATCAAAGTGCCTTGAAAAGACACTGTTGTGATACATAATGAGGTGATAAATACTGAGTCAGTAGCTACCTTTATCTGAGAAATCTCAGTGTTGTGAGTTGGGGGTGTATAGTGGGAGTGATTGCATCCCCTTGGGGACACTTAAAAATGTCAGGAACCATTTTCCTTGTTACAACTTGGAAGAATGGGATGGGAAAGGTGCTACTGTCATCACATGGATAGAGTCCAGGGAAAGTGCTAAGCGCAGTAAAGTACAGGCACCCCCCCATCCCCACCTACACAAACAAGAAGTTACCCACTGCCAACTAACTGCGCAGGGCTGAAATTCTTATTAAGCAAAAATCAATGTGAAAACAGTCAACCTAGTGTTCCCTGTTTGAAGACTGAGGTAAAAGGCATACCTAAAAACAATCGATGATCAATGTGCTGGAGAAACTGAGAGAACTCCATATCATTGGCTAGCAGGAGAAACGAGAGTGGAAGTTCAGAAAACAGACTTTGTAGCTCATTGTAAGAAATCCGGATATATTATAAATGCAAAATGAGAGTCTTGTGGTGAGCAACAGCATTTCCTATTTTTTTAGACATCACTTCAGGGACAGCTTGTGACACAACCTGTTTTTGTGAATTAGGAAAAAAATCCACACAAAATATTTTTAACATAGTCTTTCCTTCTTCCAATTCCTCCAAGACATTCCCTCCTTCTTTGTATCCACACAATTTTATGGTCCTTCTCTCTCAAAAAAAAAAAAAAAAAAAAAAAAAAACAAAACCCAGAATTGTCTCTAAAAAAAAAAATCCCAGAATTGTTTTTATTTTATCTATATTAACAAATCTTTTGCCATTATCTTTGAGGCTTGTTCAGTATTCAGAAAGTATTGATAATTGTATGTCAGTTTATGGGGGTCTATCAGGTGAACAGGAATTCAAGTGGTCTTCTGACGATAATCATTGCCAGGAAAATTAATGAATTGTTTTCATTCCCATGATTTCCCTGCTGTTAAGTTAGCCTTAAATCCAATCAAATGACCACTGCTGATTACTGTCAAGTTAGAACATCACTATTACACCCCTAGGCATATCTTGGTATTATGCTCATCACTGTGATTTTTAGATATCACAGTTTCGCAGGTGATAAGATGACTATTTAGAAGGTTACTATTAAACAGTAAACTATTAATAAATATAAACTATACTAAATCTATTTATATTGATGTCTATTTTTATAATTAATAAGTCATTGTCAATCACTTGTAAGATGTAGATGATGATAGAATTCTGCGCAAAGTACCAGGCACAATGGATTCCGTTAATATAGTAATTGCACATAAAATTATGGAAAATTATAATTATAAAATTATTTAAAAAGAAATGAAATTCAGAGTAATGTATTCTATGCTTTCATTCTGAAGCTAATATGTAACCATCCCACCAAACATTTTCACACATTCAACTGAAGTTAAGTTAGTAAACTTTTGTATTTGTAGATGTTGGATGCTTAAACAATATAAGGTAACTGCTGTAAAGTCTGAAAAAACAAAACATATCCCCCTCTCCAANCAACCTTTCCCCAATGCTGAAATGAACAGAAGGACTGTTGAGGGGAATCGGAGAGATTAAAGCCCTTTATTTCTACATTGTTCAATTAGAGCAGCTTGGGCATATCATTCTGTTGTCATCCAATTGAGAAGTTTATTCCGTGGAAGTCGTAACCAAATTAGCCTTGACACCTGATTTGTCATGGAAGATAAAAAAAAAAAAATCTAACATTGTTTGGATCAGTTTTTGAAACCTGGTTAAAGGGGATTGCTGTCATTTTTTTTGATCTGTCCTTGCTTACAAAATTATACTGCACTGCAATCCCATGAGCAATGATGACAGCGCATGGACATTCTTGCCTTGCCAACCTGATTATCTAGTTTTCCCCTAGGAATGTCTTTGATCTTGCATTGAGTGAAGGATGGTTAGAAGCATGAAGAAGGTTCTCAGCATCTAATACCTGGAAAAAGACAAGCCAATGCTACACACTAGAAAATAACAGAATAACTTTTTATTAACTCTTCTTTGAATATTTTTTCAAAGAAGTTTAGTCTGTAAGGCTTACAGTACACCAATAGCTTAACTAGTCTGTCTTCCTTTGTCAGTGAAAGTCAATAAGCTCAAAGTCATTGCCTACGGCCTAGCAGAGAATTTTATTCTCATGTTTAGGATACAGTGTGAATATGAAGCCATGTCCTCCACAGCTGAATCATAGAGTGTATGCCAAATGATTTAACAGGAGAGTTAAGAGTAACATGATTGAGGGGCTGAAGGTTCTCAATACCAGCTCTGTAGCAGTGTTATAAAATGATTATACCATATGCTAATGTAAACATATCTGGATTAGTGAATTCAAGAATGACTGTAAGAGTAGGTTCATCAATAGTATTTGCTGACTTATTGAAAATGTTGAATTTACTGGGCCAGTTTTTTAAAATTTATTTTTTTATTAGATATTTTCTTTATTTACATTTCAAATACTATCCTGGAAGTTCCCTATAACCTCCCCCTGCCCTGCTCCCCTACCCACCCACTCCCACTTCTTGGCCCTGGAGTTTCCCTGTACTGAGGCATATACAGTTTGCAATACCAAGGGACTCACTTCCCAGTGATGGCCAACTAGGCCATCTTTTGTTCCATATGCAGCTAGAGACTGGTTAGTTCATATTGTTGTTCCACCTATAGGGTTGCAGACCCCTTCAGCTCCTTGGGTAGTTTCTCTAGCTCCTCCATTGGGGGCCCTGTGTTCCATCTTATAGATGACTGTGAGCATCCTGTATTTGCCAGGCACTGGCATAGCCTCATACAAGACAGCTGTACCAGGGTCCCTTCAGCAAAATCTTGCTGGCATATGCAACAGTGTCTGGGTTTGGTGGCTGATTATGGGATGGAGCCCCAGGTGGGGTAGTCTCTGGATAGTCCATCCTTTCCTCTGAGATCCAAACGTTGTCTCTGTAACTCCTTTCATGGGTATTTTGTTCCCTATTATAAAGAGTAATGAAGTATCCACAAGTTGGTCTTCTCTCTTCTTGATTTTCTTGTGTTTTGGAAATTGTATCTTGGGTATTCTAAGTTTCTGGGCTAATATCCACTTATCAGTGAGTGCCTATATAATGACTTCTTTTGTGATTGGGTTACCTCACTAAGGATGATACCCTCCAGATACATCCATTTGTCCAAGAATTTCATAAGTTCATTGTTTTTAATTGCTGAATAGTACTCCATTGTGTAAATGTACCACATTTTTTTGTATCCATTGCTCTGTTGAGAAACATTTGGGTTCTTTCCAGCTTGTAGCTATTATAAATAAGGCTGTTATGACCATAGTGGAGCATGTGTCCTTATTACCAGTTGGAACATCTTCTGGGTATATGCCCAGGAGAGGTATTGCTGGATCTTTTGGTAGTACTATGTCAAATTTTCTGAGGAACTGCCAGACTTACTTCCAGAGTGGTTGTACAAGCTTTCAATCCCACCAGCAATGGAGGAGTGTTCCTCTTTCACCATATCCTCGCCAGCATCTTCTGTCACCTGAATTTTTGATCTTAGCCATTCTGACTGGTGTGAGGTAGAATCTCAATGTTGTTTTGATTTGCAATTCCCCGAGGATTAAGGATGTTGAACATGTTTTTCAGGTGCTTCTCTGCCATTCAGCATTCCTCAGTTGAGAATTCTTTGTTTAGCTCTGTACTCCATTTTTAATGGGGTTATTTGAATTTCTGGAGTCCAGCTTCTTGAACTCTTTGTATATATTGGATATTAGTCCCCTATCAGATTTAGGATTGGTAAAAAATCTTTTCCCAGTCTGTTGGTGGCCTTTTTGTCTTCTTGGCAGTGTCTTTTGCCTTACAGAAACTTTGCAATTTTATGAGGTCCCATTTGTCAATTCTTGCTCTTACAGCACAAGCCATTGCTGTTCTATTTAGGAATTTTTTTTCCCTGTGTCCATATCTTTGAGGCTTTTCTCCACTTTCTCCTCCATTAATTTCAGTGTCTCTGGTTTTATGTAGAGTCCTTTGATACACTTAGACTTGAGCTTTGTACTAGGAGATAAGAATGGATCAATTCACATTCTTCTACATGATAACTGCCAGTTGGGCCAACAACATTTGTTGAAAATGCTGTCTTTTTTTCCACTGATTGGTTTTAGCTCCCTTGTCAAAGATCAAGTGGCCATAGGTGTGTGGATTCATTTCTGGGTCTTCAATTCTATTCCATTGATCTATCTGTCTGTCACTGTACCAGTACCATGCAGGTTTTTTTTTTTTTTTCACAATTGCTCTGCAGTACAGCTTAAGATCAGGCATGGTGATTCTACCAGAGGTTCTTTTATTGTTGAGAATAGTTTTTGCTATCCTAGGTTTTTTATTATTCCAGATGAATTTGCAAATTGTCCTTTCTAACTCAGTGAAGATTTGAGTTGGAATTTTGATGGGGATTGCATTGAATCTGTAGATTGCTTTCGGCAGGATAGCCATTTTGACTATATTAATCCTGCCAATCCATGAGCATGGGAGATCTTTCCATCTTCTGCGATCTTCTTCAATTTCTTTCATCAGAGACTTGAACTTCTTGTCATACAGATCTTTCACTTCCTTAGTTAGAGTCCCACCAAGGTATTTTATAGTATTTGTGACTATTGTGAAGGTGTTGTTTCCCTAATTTCTTTCTCAGCCCATTTATCCTTTGTGTAGAAAATGACCATTGATTTGTTTGAGTTAATTTTGTATCCAGCTACTGCACTAAAGCTGTTTATCAGGTTGAGAAGTTCTCTGCTGGAATTTTAGGGGTCACTTACATATGCTATCATATCATCTGCAAATAGTGATATTTTGACTTCTTCCTTTCCAATTTGTATCCCCTTGATCTCCTTTTGTTGTGGAATTGCTCTGGCTAGAACTTCAAGTACTATATTGAATAGGTAGGGAGAAAGTGGGCAGCCTTGTCTAGTCACTGATTTTAGTGGGATTGCTTCGAGTTTCTCTCCATTTAGTTTGAAGTTGACTACTGGTTTGCTGTATATTGCTTTTATTATGTTTATGTATGGGCCTTGAATTCCTGATCTTTCCAAGACTTTTATTATGAACGGGTGTTGGATTTTGTCAAATGATTTCTCAGCATCTAACAAGATGATCATGTGGCTTTGTCTTTGAGTTTTTTCTTTTTTTAATTAAATATTTTTTTATTTATATTTCAAATGCTATCCCTAAAGTACCCTATAGCCTCCCCTTGCCCTACTTCCCTACCCACCTACTCCCACTTCTTGGTCCTGGTGTTCCCCTGTACTGGGGCATATAAAGTTTACAAGATCAAGGGGCCTCTCTTCCCAATGATGGCCGACTAGGCCATCTTCTGCTACATCTCCATCTAGAGACACTAGCTCTGTGGGTACTGGTTAGTTCATATTGTTGTTCCACCTATAGGGTTGCATATGCCTTCAGCTCCTTGGGTACTTTCTCTATCTCTGTTATTGGGGGACTTGTGTTCCATCCTATATAGTGGATTACATTGATGGATTTCTATATATTAAACCATCCCAGCATCCCTGGGATGAAGCCTACTTGGTCATGATGTATGATCATTTTGATGTGTTTTTAGATTCGGTTTGCGAGGATTTTATTGAGTATTTTTGCATCAATATTCGTGAGGGAAATTGTTCTGAAGTTCTCCTTTTTTGTTGGATCTTTGTGAAGTTTAGGTATCAGAGTAATTGTGGCTTCATAGAATGAATTGGGCAGAGTACCTTATGTTTCTATTTTGTGGAATAGTTTGAACACGGTTGGAATTAGGTCTTCTTTGGAGGTCTGATAGAACTCTGCTCTAAATCCATCTGGTCCTGTGCTTTTTTTGGTTGGGAGACTATTGATTACTGCTTCTACTTCTTTAGGGGAAATGGGGCTGTTTAGATCGTTAATCTGATCCCGATTTAACTTTGGTACCTGGTATCTGTCTAGGAAATTGTCCATTTCATCCAGGTTTTCTAGTTTTGTTGAGTATAGTCTTTTGTAGTAGGATATGATGATATTTTGGATTTCCTCAGGTTCTGTTGTTATGTCTCCTTTTTCATTTTTGATTTTGTTAATTAGGATGCTGTCCCTCTGCCCTCTAGTTAGTCTGGCTATGGGTTTATCTATTTTGTTGATTTTCTCAAAGAACCAGCTCCTGGTTTGGTTGATTCTTTGAAAAGTTTTTTTGTTTCTACTTGGTTGATTTCAGTCCTGAATTTGATTATTTCCTGCAGTCTGCTCCTCTGGGTGAATTTGCTTCCTTTAGTTCTAGAGCTTCTAAGTGTGCTGATAGGCTGCTAGTGTATGCACTTTCTAGTTTCTTTTTGGAGGCACTCAGGGCTATGATTTTTCCTCTTAGGACTGCCTTTATTGTGTCCCATAAGTTTGGCTATGTTGTGGCTTCATTTTCATTAAACTCTAATAAGTCTTTAATTTCTTTCTTTATTTCATCCTTGACCAAGGAATCATTGAGTAGAGTGTTGTTCATTTTGTACGTGAATGTTGGCTTTCTATTATTTATGTTGTTATTGAAGATCAGCCTTAGCCCATGGTGATCTGATAGGATGCATGGGATAATTTCAATATTTTTGTATCTGTGGAGGCCTGTTTGGTGACCAATTATCTGGTCAATTTGGGAGGTGGTACCATGTGGTGCTGAGAAGAAGTTATATCCTTTTGTTTTAGGATAAAATTCTCTGTAGATATCTATTAAATCCATTTGTTTCATAACTTCTGTTAGTGTCCATATGTCTCTGTTTACTTTCTGTTTCCAGGATTTGTCCATTGGTGAGAGTGGGGTGTTGAGTCTCCCACTATTATTGTGTGAGGTGCAATGTGTTCTTTCAGCTTTACTAAAGTTTCTTTAATGAATGTGGCTACCCTTGTATTTGGAGCATAGATATTCAGAATTGAGAGTTCATCTTGGTAGATTTTACCTTTGATGAATATGAAGTGACCCTCCTTGTCTTTTTTGATAGCTTTGGGTTGGAAGTCAATTCTATTCAATATTAGAATGGCTACTCCAGCCTGTTTCTTTGGACAATTTGCTTGGAAAATTTTTTTCCAGACTTTTACTCTGAGGTAGTGTCTGTCCTTTTCCCTGAGGTGGGTTTCCTGTAAGCAACAAAATGTTGGGTCCTGTTTGTGTAGCCAGTCTATTAGTCTATGTCTTTTTATTGGGGAATTGAGTACATTGATGTTAAAAGAAATTAAAGAAAAGGAATTGTTGCTTCCTGTTATTTTTGTTGTTAAAGCTGTGATTCTGTTCTTGCGGCTGTCTTCTTTTAGGTTTCTTGACGGATTACTTTGCTGGTTTTTCTAGGGTATAGTTTCTGTCCTTGTGTTGGTGTTTTCTCTTTATTACCCTTTGAAGGGCTGGATTCGTGGAAACATATTGTGTGTATTTGGTTTTATCATGGAATACTTTGGTTTTTCCATGTATGGTAATTGAGAGTTTTGCTGGGTATAGTAGCATGGGCTGGCATTTGTGTTCTCTTAGGGTCTGCATAACATCTGTCCAGGATCTTCTGGCTTTCATACTCTCTGGTGAGAAGTCTGGTGTAATTCTAATAGACCTGTCTTTATGTGTTACTTGACCTTTTTCCTTTACTGCTTTTAATATTCTATCTTTATTTAGTGCATTTGTTGTTCTGATTATTATGTGTTGGGAAGAATTTCTTTTCTGGTCCAGTCTATTTGGAGTTCTGTAGGCTTCTTGTATGTTCATGGACATACCTTTCTTTAGGTTTAGGAAGTTTTTATTATTTTGTTGAAGATATTTGCTGGTCCTTTAAGTTGAAAGTCTTCATTCTCATCTACTCCGATTATCCATATGTTTGGTCTTTCATTGTATCCTGGATTTCCTGGATGTTTTGAGTTAGGATCTTTTTTGCATTTTGCATTTTTTTTGATTGTTGTGTCCATGATCTCTGTGGAATCTTCTGCACCTGTGATTCTCTCTTCCATCTCTTGTATTCTGTTGCTGATTCTAGCATCTGTGGTTCCATATTTCTTTCCTAGAGTTTCTATCTCCAGAGTTGTCTCCCTTTGTGTTTTCTTTATTGTTTCTACTTCCATTTTTAGGTCTTGGATGGTTTTGTTCAATTCCATCATCTGTTTGGTTGTGTTTTCCTGTAATTAAAGACTTCTACCTCTTTAGCAGTATTCTCCTGTATTTCTTTAAGTGAATTATTAATGCCGTTCTTAAAGACCTCTATCAGCATCATGAAATATGATTTTAAATTCGAGTCTTGCTTTTAGGGTGTGTTGGGGTATCCGGGACTGGCTGAGGTGGGAGTACTGGGTTCTGATGATGGGGAGTGGTCTTGGTTTCTGTTAGTAAAATTCTTACATTTGCCTTTCGCCATCTAGTAATCTCTGGAGTTAGTTGTTATAGTTTTCTATGGTTGGAGCTTGTTCCTCCTGTGATTCTGTTAGCCTCTGTTGGCAGACCTGGGAGTCCTGTTCTCTCCTGAGTCTCAGTGGTCAGAGTACTCTCTCCAGGCAAGCTCTCTTCTTGCAGGGAAGGTACACAGAGGTCTGGTGTTCAGACCTGCCTCCTGGCTGAAGATGAAGGGTGAAACAGGACCTGTCCCAGAAGATGGGCTCCCTCTGCATTCTGCACCCTCACCAGCACAGACTGGTCTCTGAGGGATGTGGCACACAACCTGGCTCTCTAACTTGCTCTGGTGGTCAGAGCCCTCTAGGGTGGACATCTCTCCTCTGGTGTGTAAGATGCCTGGATGTCTGGAGCCCAAAAGGGTTCTGTCCCAGAAGCTGTGTCCCTTCTGCCTGTCCTAGACTCTGTGTAGTTTCTACAGTCTGCACTCTCAACTCTGACGACTAGTCTCTGAGGGACCCAGACCCAAGATGGCTCCCTTGCCTGCTCTGGCAGAGCCTTCCCGGATGGACACCTCTCCTCTGGCGGGGGAAAGTGCCTGGATGTCTGGAGCCAGAAATGGGGTCTGTCCCAGAAGCTGTGTTGCTTCTACCTGTTCCAGGAGCTGTGTTGCTTCTGCAGTCAGCTAGATCACCCTTAGCAGTCAGCCACCTCTACTGTGCCAGTTTTAAGACAATTATAGTATAATGTGAACTTTCAATCAATCATGAAGTAACCTGACCAATGTGGGAGCAAACATAACTTCTGAGGGTTATAAGGCTGTAAACCTGAAAAAAAAGAGGGGGTGTCATTCATTCTTCAATACAGAATTAGTTGCTTTTCGTTTTTTTCTCCTCAGAGGAGTACAAATGATTTCTTTTTCTCGTTATTTATCTCTATATAAAAATGCTACATTCCTTACCTAAGTGAGACTTTTTAAAAATATCTGACTGTTCCTGCTTCCTTCACATTATAATGGTCTTTGCAATTAAATTTATAATACACCCTCTGCTGCCCTAGTTGGGACATAGCCCACCAAATAGCGTCCCCACCTATATTTAAATCTGCTGTTTGAATTTAAATGTCTTTCCAGCATCCATAGTTTGAAAGTTGAACTTCAGACTAGTTATTCTATTAAAGGCATCTAAGTGGTAGGTTCTGAGTGCTATGCCTCATGGATGTACTACTGTTTTTAAAAACGATTTCAGTGAGGACTCTTGTTGGACATTGCTACTGAAGCATGCATGGATGTGGCACAATGTGATAACTTGGAAACAGAGGACAGTCCTGACTGGATAGAAACCTTCCAGAGTTTTGTTCTTGGCTTTCCCAGCCTCCATGTCTATTAGCAATTACATTTANAACATATATGAGATTTCAATGCTAGTTATCAGAACAGTTTAGCTGTTATTATGTAAATCTTCTGTTACTAGGTAGGCTGAATTCTCAAAGATAATTTGTTCTGTATACAAACCCAGTATCCTTTACCTCCTTACTTATGTGGCTTATTTACAGAAAGTGGATGGATGAATAACTTGAAGGATGAATGAAAGAAAAAAAAGGACAAATGAGAGTTCTTGTTCTTGACCTTTGATCTAGTTGTTACTTATACATAGAATATATTTAGTGCATGTTTGTTGGCTTATTTATTTTAAAAAAACAATGATGAAATTATTTGTTAATTGTTTAAAACATGACCAAGAAAACAATGCTTTCTCTTGAAATAGGAGTGAATACGTATGTTTGGAAAAAGCCAGAATGTTTTGAAACCAAATTCTAAGTGTGTATTTTAATTCTTCTTCACTTTAGTGTCTTGTTAATTAATCAGGTGCTAACTTTACATGAAAATTACAATAGGAATCTCCTACTTAATAACCTCAACTAAATTTCCATGAATAGAAGTATATGTTTTTGTATGCGTAAAGAAATTTTTAAATTTTAGCATTAAATTTTAAAATGACCCCTCTGAGCCCAGTGGACTCAGCTAGGGCCTTTCCTGTGCTCCCCACACCCCAGGACTTTAAGATCACATTGGGGTTACATGTGAGTGGAGTGCAGCTGTGGTTTTGGGAGCAGTGGGGGAGCAGTTGCCCTCAGGGGCAGGAATTGGGCCTCTCCCCCCAGAACACCCCCCACCCCGCCATCTTTCCTCTGAGCCCAGCTGATGCAGCTAGGGCCTGTCCTGTGTTCCCCACACCCCAGGACTTTAAGATCACACCTGGAGCTTAGGGCTTGGGCCTCAGGGGCTGTGCACTCTCCTAGGCTCTTTTGGAACTCCACAAGCTATCTCAGGACCTCAGGTGAGCAGGGGAACACAGCCTCGTGGAACCTGAGACACCAGCCCCAAGATTGATAGAGGCCCAGGACAGGACAGGCCCTCCCTTCCAGTCTGGTCCGGCCCACCCTGCACCAGCTTGGGGCTCGGGCCACAGGCACTTTGCACTCTCCTAGGCTCTTTCAGGACTCCCCAAGCTATCTAGGGACCTGAGGTGAGCAGGGGAACACAGCCCAATCTCGTGGAATTGAGACACCAGCCGGGAGATAGATAAATGCCTAGGGCAGAGCAGTGGGTCCTGGTCTGCACCAACACCAGGTCTCCTTGGGCAGAGATGGCAGGAGGCAAGCATAAGAACAGAAGCAACAGAATCCAAGGGTATTTGGCATCACCATATCCAAACTCACCTACCACATCAAGTCTTAGATACAAGAGAACACCAGAAAAGCAGGACATGGATATAAAGTAACTCGTCATGATGATGATGGAGGACCATAAGAAGGAAATGCAGGAAATCACAGATAAACAACTTAGAGAGATACAAGAAAATAATACCAAACAGGCGACTGAATTCAACAAAGCCATCCAGGACCTAAAAATGGAAGTTAAAACAATTGAGAAAAACCAAAAGGAGATAACTCTGGAGATAGAAACCATAGGAAAAAATCAGGAACCATAGATATGAGCATCAGCCACAGAATACAAGAGATAGAAGAGAGAATCTCAGGCACAGAAGATTCTATAGGGAGCATAGACAAGACAATCAAAGAAAATGCTAAATGCAAAAAGATCCTAATGCAAAATATCCAGGAAATCCAGGACGCAATGAGAAGACCAAACTTAAGGATAATAGGAGTAGATGAGAAGGAAGACTCACAAACTAAAGGGCCAGCAAATATCTTTAACAAAATTATAGAAGAAAACTTTCCATACCAAAAGAATGAGATGTCCATAAACATACAAGAAGCCTACAGAACTCCAAATAGGCTGGACCAGAAAAGAAATTCCTCCCGACACATAGTAATCAGAACAAAAACACACTAAATAAAGACAGAATATTAAAAGCAGTAAGGGAAAAAGGTCAAGTAACATATAAAGGCAGGCCTATTAGAATTACTCCAGACTTCTCACCAGAGACTATGAAAGCCAGAAGATCCTGGACAGATGTTATGCAGACCCTAAGAGAACACAAATGCCAGCCCAGGCTAGTATACCCAGCAAAACTCTCAATTATCATACATGGAGAAACCAAAGTATTCCATGACAAATTCACACAATTTCTTTCCACAAATCCAGCCCTTCAAAGGATAATAACAGAAAAACACCAATACAAGGACAGAAACTCTGCCCTAGAAAAAGCAAGAAAGTAATCCTTCAACAAACCTAAAAGAAGACAGCCATAAGAACAGAATCCCAACTCTAAAAACAAAAATGACAGGAAGCAACAATTACTGTTCCTTAACATTGCTTAATATCAATGAACTCAATTCTCCGATAAAAAGACATAGACTATCAGACTGGATACACAAACAGGACCCAACATTTTGCTGTCTACAAGAAACACACCTCAGGAAAAAAGACAGACACTACCTCAGAGTGAAAGGCTGGAAAACAATATTCCAAGCAAATGGCCCGAAGAAAAAAGCTGGGGTAGCCATTCTAATATCGAATAAAATAGACTTTCAATCAAAATTATCAAAAGAGACAAAGAGGGGCAACTTCATACTCATCAAAGGCAAAATTTTCCAAGAGAAACTTTCAATTCTAAATATCTATGCTCCAAATGCAAGGGCAGCCATTTTCATTAAAGAAACTTTAGTAAAGCTCAAAACACACATTGCATCTCACACAATAATAGTGGGAGACTTCAACACCCCACTCTCATCAAGGGACAGATCCTGGAAACAGAAACTAAACAGAGACTCAGTCAAACTAACGGAAGCTATGAAACAAGTGGACTTAATAGATATCTACAGAATACTTCATCCTAAAACAAAAGGATATACCTTTTTCTCAGCACCTCATGGCACCTTCTTCAAAATTGATCACATAATTGGCCAAAAAACAGGCCTCAACAGATTCAAAAATATTGAAATTGTCCCATGCATCCTATCAGATCACCATGGACTAAGGCTGTTCTTCAATAACAACATAAGTAGCAGAACACCATCATTCACTTGGAAACTGAACAACATTCTACTCAATGATACCTTGGTCAAGGAAGAAATAAAGAAAGAAATTAAAGACTTTCTAGAGTTTAATGAAAATGAAGCCACAACATACCCAAACTTATGGGACACAATGAAAGCATTCCTGAGAGGTAAACTCATAGCTCT